>CM040243.1:15763042-15890374 GCA_022545495.1 Chrysanthemum lavandulifolium
ACGAGCCGAGCCTTAACGAGCTCGAGCCTAAATTAAAGATCATTTGATAAATGAGCCCGAGCCGTATTAAATTAGAGATAACCAATAACAAATTCAAATAAATGGTCAAGCCCATTATTTATTTGATACTTGGCCCATGTCATAACCTTAAGAGGAGCTATAAATAATGTAACACCCTCAATTTTGTGATACGCAACGGAATTCAAACTGGGTATTACTCGATGGCACAACAGTCATAATAATAGAAAACGATCTCTAAAGGAGTCGTTTTAAAAAGGAATTATCATTCATTAACATATACCAGAGTTTACAAAATAGGTCCCACTTAGTTCCATTGTTTACAAAATACATCAATATAAAGTCTTTGATGTTTTGTGAATGATAAAATAATTATAGCCTTCTTCATTAATCCTTGCCCCTCCGTGCGACTTCCGACATTATGGGCTGGAATACATGCTTAAAAGCATCAACACAAAGGTTGAGTGAATCCATAGGTTTATTGTTAAATGTTGAACACATAATGTTTGTGTGGGTTACGTTGTTATACACCCAAAATGTTGAAAACAAAACGATTATTATTTCACTAAGCTCATGCAACCAAGGCGTTAACGTGTTCTAATATAAATTGGTGAAATTGTTGGTACCAGACCCTAATAGGTAAAATTGTCGTTTTACCTAATGTTACTCAAATATAGTGTGTTTGTTTGCCTTTAACGGGCCAACACAAACGGATTTGTCAATCCCAATAAATTTATTCACAATATTCGTGCTCACTCTCTCTAGTGATTTATGGTTCATGATTAGGGACTTATGTTTGGCAAATGCGGTAACTTAGTGTTAATAAAACAATCAGATAAGCATACAGTTTGAAAGCAATGTGTTTGGTTTAAAATAAAGCATGTATCTCCCCCAAGGGTTTGTAAAATAATTAAGTAATAGAAAGTGGGGCTATGAACTCACTGTAGTGATCAACAGCGGAGTGTAACGATATATTGTATGTCAACAATAGAGTATGGCAAGACCATGATCTTTAACGATTACCTAAGAAATCATAGTATTTGTGTTTTAGTATAGTGTACGATATAAGTGTACAAGTATTTGTAGTTTTTTGGCTTTGAATATGATGTTGTACATGAATCCTTAAGTTAAAGTATTCCTTAAATGTTGTTTGGCTTATAGCCCTCTTATAAATAACCCGTTACCATCGTTCGTGCTATCAAAATCAAGAGGTCTTGAAGTAGTTTAACATGTCATATGGTTATTTACTTAGTTTGTCAAAGTCTAGTGAACAAGTTTTAAAAACAAGTTGTCATTAGACTTATACCAGCCGTGCGGCTAAGTTATGGTTAAGCAATAATAATCAAGACCATATTAAGGATGTGTCTAAGTTAGACAACCTCAAGACAACAATCTTGACTCAATCTTGGCTTTATATTAGCATCAAATGATCAATATATCACTTAAAGTTCTCACTAAGGTTGTTTTCTAGTCAACAACAGGTCAGTTTAGTTTTTGTAGTTTTTAGCATTTTTTTTCACTTTCTGCTTATGTGCACCTGATTTTTTGTAGAAAAAGTCATTTTGAGCAACTTTTGTGTTTTACACTTTTGCTGATTCGGACCAGAAAAGGGTCAAAAACGTGATTTAAAATCATATCAGCAAGCTTTTGTTCCAACACTATATTTTCATCTAGTAAAACTTAACTAGGCATAACTTTTTAACCACAAGTCCTTTTTAAGTGATTCAAAAGGTCAAGTTCATATTTTTATATTCTCTAACAGCTTCTTAAGCTTAATCAAGTTCAAGTTCCAAAGTTTACTTATATCAATAGTCTAATTACAAGTATATACTTATATTTCATTGCAGAAAGTTTGGTCGCACATTCGATCTGCCAAAACGACCATAAGTTGAGTTCTACAACTTTTTTTGACACACGGCTTTCTCCAAACTTAAAGTTTAGGTCTTAGATACATTTCATAAAACTGAGTCAACTTCCAGAAATGACCAGAACCTTGGGCTTTTCCCAAATAAAATCTAGTGTGCAGATTTTGATATGTTTCGCCATTTTGTCTCTCATTTACTCATCGGGATGAGTTATGAGGTGCGCCACCTGGAAAAATGACTGTAATACATAGTTCTAAAATCCTATCTTACTGAATTAACCTCAAGGTTTACTGAAATAATCAGTTTAATCAAACTTTGTGACTGTTGCAGAATTCAAGTTCACAGAACTTACCTAGGACTTGTTTTAGCTTGTTTTTATGGTCACAACCTCATGTACAACATCAATTAAGTCATATTACATATACTAATTATATAAAATTACATCAAATAATTATAGGGATTATTAAAACCATATTGAATGACAAGAAAATAAACTCAAATCTTACAAGAATTAGGATAACAAGTTACTAGTACAACAAGAACAATTCAATCCTTAACCCTTCTAATCTCTAATCCTTGTCTTGAATCTTTATCCATCTTTATAACACCTTGATAATCACCCCAAATACCACTTTACTTCAGCCCCTAACCTCTTGTATAACTCCAAATTTAACCATGGAATAACTAAAACAACCCAAGGATCATAACTAGCTACCTAAACCCTTCACTTTTGTAGTATAACTTGTTGTATGGATTAAAGTGGGTGATGATGATTTATGATGAAGGATGGACAACCATGGAGGAGAGAATGAGAGGATTTGTGCAACTTTTGCATGTAAGGAAGATAGTTATGAAGAGTTATCTTCAAGTAGGGGACAAAAGGATGGTTAAGTGGAGGGTTGTAAGACCAAGGTGTCTAAAACAAGGCCATGTGGCCTTGAGGTGTTGCCTTTGCATGCCACCTCTCCTTGAGGTGGTAGTGTGTGCTTTTATTTGTGATACATTTAGTTTATAAGGTGTAGTTTGGTCCCGATAATTACTAATGTTAAGCCCTTAAGTCACGAAACTTAAAACCGAGCAACGTAAAAATGTAATACTTACAAAAATGTCTAAACTTATCAATATACTCTAACTAGGTATATTAAATGTGTGATAAGTCTCATAGGATGCGTCTATGTTGTTAAAACATAATAACGTAGGTTCGAGCACGCGTATTACGTAAAGAGTAAAATATTTACTCAAAAATAACAAAGTGGCAATAGTTCATATAAAACATGACTATTGGTGAAAGTAGAGTATTTTGAACATATAGACTTATCGTAGTCTTGTGTTGGTCACAAGGAAAATTACCAGTTACTACCGGTTATCGTATTTGCTTTTACGTTACGGTAAAAGTCAAATAGTCAAAAGTCAAAGTCAAAGGTCAACTTTAAAAAGTCAAAGGGTAAAATAGTCTTTTTACCTTATGAAAATTACGGGTTGCTACAGTCTCTACCCCTTAAGGGAATTCCGTCCCGGAATTCAGTGTGTGTTATCCGATGTTGAACTGTCTAGGAAAATGCGGGTGTATGCGCCGAATTCTAATCTTTGCGTTCTCAAGTTTCTGGTCATAGAATGTGTTATGTACCATTCTAAGTTTTTGGTGGTGGCTTAAGTTGATAATCTAAAGTGTGTTATAGAGTCCAAAATACCTCAAGTTTGGCTTTTCCCGATTCTCAAAATGAATCATATCTTATTGTATCGAGGCTTTCAACAAACCTTAATTTCTAAGATGGAGTTTTTGTTAAATTTTAACGCCTTACATTTATGTAATTTTTGCTTTTGGCGATAGTGTGTGGCATGGAGCCTAATTTGTATTTGTATGGTTTCCTTAGTTGTTTCGTGGGTGATCTATGAACACCTTAGTCTAGCAAATGGTTGACTGACACTTTCGTCTATATAGTGTCTTAAATGGAATAGTTTTGTTGTTGTTAGGGTAATTGTTGTTAATCAAAAGTGTAAGATATTGTTGATGTGAAATGGTTTATAATGATGTGATAATTGTCGTTGTAGGAATGTCTTGCCAGTGGCAAGTGGTTATCCAAACCATTTCCAAAGTTGATCATGTCTTAGGTGGTTTCGGGATGAAGGTTATATCGTATAATGTTTATATCTACTAGTGTTTGAAAGAAACGTGATACTGTGAAGTTTTACATACTGCCTTACAATGGGGTTTAGATAATGATGTGATATGTGATGATTAGAAGAGTGTAGTGTATGTTTATGATAAGGTTTTAAAAGGTACCATTTTGAGGGGTCGTTTTAGTCCTTATTTGATCACTTTTGTATCCGTTATTGCTTAATATCGTTTCTTTTCACTTTTTAGGTCTCTTGAAGGCAAAATGCTGGAATGGCACTTATTTGGACGAAAAGGCGCGAATATATGAAGAAAATGGCCAAAGTCAAAATCGAGACACTCACATTCTTTGAAATTAGAAGGCGACGGCGTCGGTGCTAATGGCGGCGCCGTCCGAGGATTTTTTGACGGTTCGAACTCAAAACTCGTATTTTCAAGTGACGACGCCCGGTTGTAAAAGAGTAGGTCGTCGCTACTCGGACGGCCTAGATGCAATCCAGACGGCGTCGAGGCGAAGGGACGGCGTCACAAGCATAAGATGACGCCGTCACAAGTCGATCAAGTCACAATATCTTGCCAAGTAGCCGATCTTGTTTGGCCATAACTTTTGCATACGAACTCGGATTTAGGTGATTCAAAAGCCCACGCGACCGAACGAGAAAATCTACAATTTCTTTGAAAAAATGGTCGTGACGCCGTCACTCTATAAGTGTGACGCCGTCGCTCTTGCCGATGAAAATCGCCTATAAATATAACATTATAACTTCACTTTTGTAAGCCCTAAACCCTAAGTCCGATTCCGTGGTTTAGGTAGGTGTTTTCCAGCAACTTAAAGGGTTTCAAACACTCCATAAACATCGTGTAATGATTTGTTTGTTAATCCAATCTTATGGTATGTCTTCAATTATCACAATTGTTGTTGCTTGCTCTTCATTAATTATGCTTGGCTAATTCACCTTGTGTTTGCTTATGATTGTGTGAAACTTGTATATAATTAATTAGATCTTATTGATTTCTTAGTGATGCTTGTGTCTATCTTCATCATTAAGGTGTGACAATTTCAATGTGTCTAATTGGTTTAGTTTATAATTCTTGCATCCTACTGTCTCTTGTTTGATTGGTTGTCTCTTATCTTAATTGTAATTAGCTTAGGAGTGTGACTAGGCTATCGTTGTGTTTAATACTTGATAAATCTTTGATAGTTTATGAATGACTTGGTGGATTTCGTTTACTAAACCAAAAATAACCTTAAAGTTAGTTTATGAATGACTTAGTGGATTTTGTTTACTACACTTAAAGGTGACTTCAAAGAGTTAGGGAATGCACACCTTACGACCTTAGAAAACACAACGCGTTAAGAATAAGGACGTGACAATTCAACCATCAATAGGACGTGACAATTCGGTGGGTAGAATTAGATAGCTAGCAAGGAGTAATACATCATAAGTAGATACGCTTCACGTTCTTGGTAGACCCTATTTTAGTTAGTACGTTTTGGGATAGTTGACTAGCAACTAATTCCACCCTCCCAAATCCAAACCCGAGATTAGTACCTTTCAATTTCATAAAATATAAAATACAAAATAATCATCCTCACCTTTAGACTTAAATCGATATACACTTCACCTAACGACACTATTCCCCAGAGAACGATATCAATACCCGTGGCTTACCCTAATTACTACACTACAACGATTAGGTTCTTTGCCTAGGGTGTTATAAAACTTGCTCGAAGAAAAGGAAGTTCCTTTGACCCCGACGACGCGTGTAGCGTTATCGGTTACCATTATTCTTAGGTAGAGATGTCAAGTTTGCTTTAAAATCAAAAGTGAATTTTAAAGGATTATGGTGGAATGATATCCTTGAAACCTAATCAGGCTAGTACTTCTAAAACTGACGATAAGATTTAATGATTATCCCAAGATAGTAGTTAGGATTATCTCATAAATAAAAACTTTCAAGAATGAAATTAGGTAGTATAAATAAGTGTTAAGATCTCGCTGAGTGGTAAGACATTATCATGTCTCTAGATCTTTTTAATGAATTCTGGTGGTTTATCGAGTTCAAGTAGGAAATTAACCTGAATATAACCCTTGTATAACTATTCTCAATGTTTGAAAAATTAAAGTCGAACATACTTAGTCAGACTATGTTCCACTGTCCCTAGGTTAAATATAGGTGACTAGACTATATTTAGCCAAGGTTCGATAAATTTTCCAAATACCTAAATTAGGTATACTCGTGATATGTCCATGGTTTTTGAGAAAATATCCACAAAGCAAAGGCGATATCAAACCATTCAGTTGCAAGTCCTGGTCATACAAGACTTGTAACCTATGTTTTCACATTCTGTTGCATAGAAGATAGTATGGGTAGATACGTGTGGAAAGGAAATTTTAACTAACTAAAATAGTCCATACTTGGCTAGAATCACGAACTTTTAACAATGAAGGTTTCAAAATAGGACTTTGATGAATATAGAGAAA
This sequence comes from Chrysanthemum lavandulifolium, assembly GCA_022545495.1. NCBI lineage: Eukaryota > Viridiplantae > Streptophyta > Magnoliopsida > Asterales > Asteraceae > Chrysanthemum > Chrysanthemum lavandulifolium. The sequence goes on from CM040243.1 coordinate 15,769,528, forward strand.
GTTGTTGAACTTCATATTTTGTAGATGATGAATTAGTTTATCCTTTAGAAATTCCATTTCTTGTATTTCCATTAGGGAAATTGATAGACTGTGACGGGTTTCATGTAAAACAATATCACGTAAGGTTTATAAGATAATTTCTAGAGACTTTGTATAACTTACAATGTCTATGAAGTAAATTAGACCATTGTGTAACTCACAAGGTCTGGGAAATGAGTTAATTGCTTCATTTACAGTGTCTAGGGATGTAATTGAGACCACTATAGGATTTACAGTGTCTGAGAATGTAATGGAGACCACTGTAGGATTTACAGTATCTGAGAATGTAATAGAGACCATTTTATCTCACAGCGTCTTGAAAAATGAATGAGACCATTGTATCTAACAATGTCTGGGAAGAAGGAAAGACCATTGTAATCAGTTACAATGTCTTGGATAAAGTTTCGTAATCCTAAAATGCACGAGTAGATGCATGATTGGGAGATTGGGAAAATATGATTGTGTCGTAATGCCTTAGAATAGGTATACGCAGATATGTTTAGTACATCGTTTATGGTTGAAATTATGTCGAGTGTATATATCAATATACTAGTGTGTTTGTGTAGCTTAAAATGCTTAAAAGTCCCATAATCGTCTGGAGGATGGAAGGCACAGAGAACGGAAGGCTATAAAATGTTTTTGTTTGTAAAAGTGGTTATAGTTTAGGTCACAATTAGACCCATTTCTCTATAATTAAGGCTCTGATACCAATCTGTAACACCCCCAATTTCGTGATACGCAATGAATTCAAACGGGTGTTACTCGGACAACAAATCATAATAATAGAAAACGATCTCTAAAGGAGTCGTTTTAAAAAGGAATTATCATTCAAATTATTAAAATATATCAGAGTTTACAAAATAGGTCCCAGTTGGTTCCATTGTTTACAAAATACATCAATATAAAGTCTTTGATGTTTTGTGAATGATAAAATAATTATAGCCTTCTTCATTAAGTCGTTGCCCCTCCATGCTATCTTCCGACATTATGGACCTGAAATACATGCTTAAAATTGTCAACACAAAGGTTGAGTGAATCCATAGGTTTATTGTTAAATGTTGAACACATAATGTTTGTGTGGGTTACGTTGTTATACACCCATAATGTTGAAAACAAAACAGTTATTATTTCACTAAGCTCATGCAACCAAGGCGTTAACATGTTCCAATATAAATTGGTGAAATTGTTGGTACCAGCCCTAATAGGTAAAATTGCCGTTTTACCTAATGTTACTCAAATATAGTGCGTTTATATGCCTTTAACGGGGCCAACACAAACGGGATTTGTCAATCCCATTAGATCTATTCACAATATTCGTGCTCACTCTCTCTAGTGTTTAATGGTTCATGATTAGGGACTTATGTTTGGCAAATGCGGTAACTTAGTGTTAATAAAACAATCAGATAAGCATATACAGTTTGAAAGCAATGTGTTTGGTTTAAAATAAAGCATGTATCTCCCCCAAGGGTTTGTAAAACAATTAAGTAATAGAAAGTGGGGCTATGAACTCACTATAGTGATCAACAGCGGAGTGTAACGATATATTGTATGTCAACAATAGAGTATGGCAAGACCACAATCTTTAACGATTACCTAATAAAGCATAGTATTCATGTTTTAGTATAGTGTACGATATAAGTGTACAAGTATATGTAGTTTGTTGGCTTTCAATATGATGTTGTACATGAATCCTTAAGTTAAAGTATTCCTTAAATGTTGTTTGGCTTATAGCCCTTTTATAAATAACCTCGTACCATCGTTCAGGCTATCAAAATCAAGAGGTCCTCAAGTATTTTAACATGTCATATGGTCATTTACTTAGTTTGTCAAATTTAACCATGGAATAACTAAAACAACCCAAGGATCATAACTAGCTACCTAAACCCTTCTCTTTTGTAGTATAACTTGTTGTATGGATCAAAGTGGGTGATGATGATTTATGATAAAGGATGGACAGCCATGGAGGAGAGAATGAGAGGATTTGTGCAACTTTTGCATGTAAGGAAGATAGTTATGAAGAGTTATCTTCAAGTGGGGGACAAAAGGATGGTTAAGTGGAGGGTTATAAGACTAAGGTATCTAAGACAAGGCCATGTGGCCTTGAGGTGTTGCTTTTGCACGCCACCTCTTATTGAGGTGGTAGTGTGTGCTTTTATTTTTGATACATTTAGTTTATAAGGTGTAGTTTGGTCCCGGTAATTACTAATGTTAAGCCCTTAAGTCACGAAACTTAAAACCGAGCAACGTAAAAATGGAATACTTACAAAAATATCTAAACTTATCAATATACTCTAACTATGTATATTAAATGTGTGATAAGTCTCATAGGGTGCGTCTATGTTGTTAAAAACTAATAACATAGGTTCAAGCACGCGTATTACGTAAAGAGTAAAATATTTACTCAAAAACAACAAAGTGGCAATTGTTCATATAAAACATGACTATTGGTGAAAGTAGAGTATTTTGAACATATAGACTTATCGTAGTCTTGTGTTGGTCACAAGGAAAATTACCAGTTACTACCGGTTATCGTATTTTCTTTTACGTTATGGTAAAAGTCAAATAGTCAAAAGTCAAAGTCAAATGTCAACTTTAAAAAGTCAAAGGGTGAAATAGTTATTTTACCTTATGAAAAATTACGGGTTACTACAAATAACAACCCTAATATATGCAATCTCCTAATTTCACCGCAACCAAAAAAACGCAGTCATTCAATTTCAAACCCACAACCATATTCCTCATCTTATTTCTAAACTTAAACAAAACCCTTTGCATCCTCTCTGATACAATCCGAACACAATCAAACAAACTAAAACCCGTTTATGCTTCAGTTTTTCTTCAAGATCTTCTACAGATCTAAGGTAGCGTATTGCATGTTTTTGTTTTCGTGTTTCTATGAACGAAATAAAGAATGGATTAAACAGCGTTGTTTTTGTTCATTCATTAATATTTTGAATAACAAAGGAAGGAGCTATGCTCTTCATAGATCGATGATGGGTTTAGTTCTAACATTCAAGATCTATAAAGATTTATAAATATGTAAAACAAACCGAGATCCTTTAATGTCATTTCGCTTTGTTCGAGGCTTGTTTGTGTCTTGAGTTTATTTGTGGTTGTTGTTTGGAGATGGGATTAAGATAGTTATGGATTTGGTGTTGTTTGATTTTGGTTTTGTTTATGATTCAATCTATTTTATGTTGTTCTTGTTAAGATTTTGATATGTAGTTAACAGTTTAAAATGAAGTACATTATATTATGCATAGCGCATCTTCATTGGAATTTTAAGATTATTCGATTATTTCATAGATCTTGAAATTTATAAAAGTCTAATAATTTCTCTTTGTAAATACATATCAAGATCTTGAACTACATAGATTTCTTAGTAATAATTAGGTATATTGACAAGACGAAATTATTAGACTTCAACCATATGGTTTGGCTTGTCAAGAAGACTTCCAAATTCTCTTTACATACATTTTAAATCTCGAAAATAGAATTATCCTTTAGTCTTCGTAATGATATTAAAACCTCTATACAAAATAGACACCATATATTAAAGTTACATTAGATTCAACATACCCGTTCTGAAAAAGAGTATTTGAGTTATCACAAAGACGAACAAAGAATTTCTCAAAATCGCTTGATAGTAATGACTTTTCAAAATCGTATAAGTATACTAACAAGCTTAATACAAATCGGTGTTCTAAAAGGCGCGCCATGGCGCCGCCAAGGCGTGAGGCATGGCCTCGGCGCCACGAAATGAACCAAGGCGCGAGGTCTAGGCGTCGTGTGAAAAGGCGTGAGATAAGGCGTGAAAAGGCGTGAAAAGGCGCGCCTTTTGGTATGGCGTGGCGCCATTTTTAGAAGAATTTAAGGGATTTACGAATTTGGGTTGAATTTCTAGTATTTGGGTTATTTCCTTCTTGGGCCTCGTTATTTCAAAACTTCATTCCTATTTTGGCCTCATATTTGGACCTGGTTATTTAGGATTGGGGCTTTAGTTATTGAAATTGCTCTTAAAAAATGATACAAAATTATAAATACATAAATCTATAAATATTTTTTTGCCGCCTTAAGCACGCCTCATGAAACGCAAAGGCTTGTAAGGCTTGAGGCGTGGCTATGCCGCCATGCCACGCCTCACGCCTTTTAGAACATTGATACAAATAGACGAGCTCTATATAAATGAGCTTGAACACGAGCCAAGAAGTTTTTTTAGACACGTTACAAACAAGCCGAGCTCAAGCTTTATATCATACCACAAACCCGATTTCAAGCTCAAATCTTAAGGCTCGAACCGAGCCGAGCTTGAGCTCGAGCTTTCTAAAATATAAACGAGCCGAGCTCAAGCTCTAGCAGGCTCGGGCTCGGCTCAGCTCGTTTTCACCCTTACCTATTATCATAACTTTGATACTTTCGGGGAACATTAGGGACAATGTTCAGTTTAAGTGTAGGGAGGGAAAAAAGGGATACCTTAGAAACTATTTGCTCGCTTGATATTTGTCTTGTCCTTAGTAATAGTGTAATAAACTAAAAGAAATACTTGTTAGGGCAATTTTAGCACCAAATTTTTAATTTGTTATGATGCTTATGAGCAAATATTTAGTCTTAATAAAGCGTCTCATGGATAGGAGTTATATAACTAACACAAAAACCCTTACCACTCAAATTTCACCCCAAAAATGTGAGGTTCGCCTTTAGATATATAGGATAAAAGCATTCATCTTTAATGCTTATTGAGTGTACCAGTAGTATATAGATTCTAGAACTTGTGTTTATGATGCATTCCTAGATCGCTAGTGAGAGTACATTCCTGTAGATAGGATTATCTAAATGATAAGAGGCATTAGGATAACCCTAGTTTTAAACCTGTTTAAATAATTACATTGGCCACACCGCTTGAGTAATTACCCCACACCCTTTCAATGTACTCATTTTTAGTACACGATATCCCTAGTTAACTCCTCGGAGCCTATATTTTCACGGTTCTCTTGATGTTTCGGTTTTCGGAATGTTAATGAAGAGCACTGTTTGCAATCCACCCCAAATGTTATACCCAAATCGCCTTAGCCTTCCTTGTATTCACTCATCTTTAGTGCATTATTGTAATATGTTTAAACCCTTAGTTCAATTATCTAGTTGGTTGCTAAGTCGAGTCATATCTTGTGTAAATACAGTTTTGGGTGGATTGGGACTCATGGGTTAAGTAGTATTTTATGGATTAACGGGAAGGAATGTCAAGTTTAATTTACCTTATCTACATAATTAATTATTCCACATGTTTTGATCCTCGCAATTCGGGTCATTAGTTTAGTTTAATAAAAACTAAAGTGTAGGGAGGTTACAATAAATTCCTTTGCTTTGATGTTATGTTTTGCGGATGGTAGAGTAAGAGTGTATAAAAAACATACGGGCTACCATATCGCTTATATCTTTCATCTTTTATCATTTATTTTTGTTTAAGTTAAGAAAGTGTAAAGAAAAATACCAAAACAATTAGTTTAGTAAGTCGAGTCTTGGCTTAGCAACACCTCGTTTTACATGTAACTAGCTTAGATTTTTGACTTGCCACCAGTAAATTCCTCATGTAGTCAATGTTGATTGTTATTTATGTTTTTTTATCCAGAAATGAGTGGGAATCCAACTAGTGTCTCGGCTTCCCATCATTTTTTTGTAAATCCTTTTGTTTTGTGATGTTTTGTAAAATAAAAATAAAAATAATAATAATAATAATAATAATAATAATAATAATAATAATAATAATAATAATAATAATAATAATAATAATAATAATAATAATAATAATAATAATAATAATAATAATAATAATAATAAGTTCTCGATGACTCAAGATATCGGTATCGCGTCTTTGTTGTTCATATTTTTAGTAGGATCACTTTCTATAGCTAGAGTGTGGGGGCCCAGATTGTTTCATAAATTTCTACACTAATTTCTTGTAAAATCCTTGAGTTTCTAATAAAGTGATGTTTATAATAAATAAATAAATAAATAAATAAATAAATAATAATAATAATAATAATAATAATAATAATAATAATAATAATAATAATAATAATAATAATAATAATAATAATAATAATAATAATAATAATAATAATAATAATAATAATAATAATAATATTATATTATTATTATTTTAATAGGATTGGTTTTGCTATTGATAGAGGTGTGGGGCCCGGTTAGTTTCGGCTTCCCACTAATTTTTGTAAATCCTATGAGTTTTAATAAAAGTGTTGATTAAAAAATAATAATAATAATAATAATAATAATAATAATAATAATAATAATAATAATAATAATAATAATAATAATAATAATAATAATAATAATAATAATAATAATAATAATAATAATAATAATAATAATAATAATAATAATAATAATAATAATAATAATAATAATAATAATAATAATAATAATAATAATAATAAGGAGAGTTATTTTACATACCAAACTTTTCTTAGGCTGGTTCCAATAACGATTGGCGATCGACAAACTCGATCGAGTCCCTGTTGATCGCCCTTTTGTGGCTATTATCGATCGTCCATTTTCTCCCCCAACTTGGTCACACTCCCGATCGAATACAAATTCAGTTTTGTGTGTATTGAATAATTATAAAAGGTATATTTGTGGGGTATGTTTTTTGTAGTGTAGGTCGCCTTACTGGGGCACCCAATCGCCTGAAGGTCGCTGGAGAGAGAAAGCTGACGTGGCAGGGAAAATGGGAGGATTGAGTCCCCTTACTGGAACCAGCCTTACATACAAAGGGACTCATCTCCACCATCCATTTAAAAAGAAATCAATTGCTAAGATTAAAAGCATTTTATTATTTCACCTATTTTTTATAATTTAAATATCTCTTAAACCGTTAATCGTTAAGCAAAAATAATTACACCATCACGACGAGTATTTAATTATCTTTCTATAGACGGGCACTTTGATATACTTTCGAAAAAAGAATAAAAAATCGTTTTTTTCACGTTTTTCGTCTTTTTTTCGTTTTTCTTCCAAACTGGAATTTGCATGAAATATCATATATGATTTAACACTAATTTGAATATCACATGTGATATTAGTGTTAAATCACATATGATATGTAATATCATATGTGATACTATTGTTAAATCATATATGATAAATCACATATGATATTCATATATGATAAATCACATATGATATACATCTCATATATGATATAACACTAATAGTGTTATATCATATATGATTTTTTAATGTAAATTTCAGTAACGTAAAAAAACGAAAAAAAACTTAAAAAAACCGTAAAAATACGAAGAAAAAAAAATGTGTCGAAAGTATATCAAAGTGCCTATCTATATAAAGATAATTAAATGCTTGTCGCAATGGTATTTTTTTTCCTCTTAACGATTAACGGTTTGAAAGTTATTAATATTTGAAGAAAAAAAAGATGAAAGTGGTTTTTTAAATTGTTTGATTAATCTCATCCATTAGATCAAATAAAAATGGATGATGGAGATTGATCCCTTGGTATTTAAATAATCTTTTATCCTCAAATGATTTTAAATCAATAATAATAATAAGAGGAGAGTTATTTTACATACCAAATTTTTCTTACATACCAAGGGACTCATCTCCACCATCCATCTAAAAAAAATCAATGGCTGAGATTAAAAGCATTTCATTATTTCACCTATTTTTTATAATTTATATATCTCTTAAACCGTTAATTGTTAAGTGAAAATATTTATACCGTCGCGAAGAGCATTTAATTATTTTTCTATACACGGGAACTTTGATATACTTTTGAAAAAAAATCATTTTTTCACGTTTTTTCATCTTTTTTTACGTTATTTGAAATTTGCATGAAAAAAATCATATATGATTAAATACTAATTTGAATATCACATGTGATATTAGTGTTAAATCATATATGATATGTGATATCACATGTGATATGATATGTATATCATATATAATTTTACATTAATATCATATGCGATATTACACTAATATCTCATATGATATTACATATCATTGATAACATCAAATAGTCCTGAATATTAAGTGTCAATTTCCCCCGATAATGCTCGTTATTTATATCATTTATATGGATTTACGCTTGTTTTCCATTGTTTTCCACTTTCAGGTAAATTACGAGCATTGGAGCTAAAGAGACGCGGAATTGGAAACATAACTAAAGATTTATCACAGTATGCCTATTTAGAAGAAGTTACGGCGTAACTCCTCTCTCACATTACGCCGTAACTATTGCGTGACCCAGAATACCAACTTATTAAGAGGTTACGGCGTAACTCTTCCCAAAGGTTACGACGTAACTCCATTAGGTCAAATGAAGTTCTACGCCGCTGATACTTACGTCGTAACTACTGCATCACTTACGACGTAACCGTGTTTATTGAAGACTACGGCGTAACCACTTATTAGGTTACGCCGTAACTAGCAGATCTAGTGCTTTTACGACGGAATAGAAGGTTACGGCGTAACTCATATATTGGTTACGCCGTAACCCAGACCTGGCCTATAAATACCTCACGAATTCCAGCATTTCTAATCATCCCATTCCACATACAACTCTCTAAGAACGTGGGAAAAAGCTCAAGGCAGGGGAGCATACGGAGCTGTTTCCAAGGGAGAAGTCACTCCATTACGATAAGCTTTAGCGTTTTATATTTCTTTTACTTTCAATTCATGTATTTCGTACCTTTGAATATTGAATTGATTTGCATGATTAATATGAGCGGCTAAGCACCCTTTGGTGCTAGCCTAGTTATGATTCCTTAATTGTTTTGTTTACGTTTACCTTTACTTCCGTACAATTATTTCTAAGTGTATGCATGCATAGTTCTTTGGTAGTCACCCTTGGTTCGGTAGTTTTGAATGGCGGTAGAGGCCAATTGCCTAGGAGATATAACCAACTGACCCTAGGTGAGCGGACTGAGACGGGAAGGGTAAGATATGACCAACTGACGACCCCTTCTACTAGTGTGATTTGACCAACTGATCACCTATCATTTGGATGAACTTAACAACTGGGGGGTGTAGTGTCTAAGTTCCTAACGGCCGGGCACTCACTATTTTGAATCTAGCATGTAGCGGTACTTAATGACTTGGCTTAGGGGACCAGGAACAACATGACTTATGACGGTGCGCTTGATTTCTCCTGTGGTGGCATCTTTGCTGATAGGTTAGGGCGAATTGACCAAATGATGTCCTCTCGAATTTGACCCCACCTGAAGTAATTGGAAGTAGGTAGACGTAGACATAACTAGCTAGGAAGATTGACAAGGTTAGCACCACTATTCCTCTATTGATTTCCTTTATCCATTTATCTGCTTTTATTTTATTCTGCATTAGTAGTTTAATTAATTAAATCCCGATTGAAACCATTATTATTATGTGACACTAGACTTAGCAATAATCCAACACACATAGCTCTTGGGACGACCTCGGCTTTACCATTTACTACACTATACGCGACCGGGTACACTGCCCGTTAGTGCATTAGGGTAGACCATAGGTATAGCGAGACACTATAAATATTAAGACACAGTCAAGAAACACGCATCAAGTTTTTGGCGCCGCTGCGGGAGTTATATTAGGATTGATATTAAGTCTTTCATTTCGTTTTTAAACTTTTCTCACGATCATATTTCAAGTTTTCAGGTACAATGGAAACTGTTAACATCGATAACCTCACTCTTGAGGAATATTTGGCGTTGACAATAGAAGAACAAGGGCCAGGAATTGTTAGGGCAGCCATTGCAGAAGATGCTCAATTCGAAATCGAACCTCAATTCATGAGGGAATTGTGTGCAAATCCCTTCTCTGGAAGCATCACTGATGATGCCCATGAACATTTTCAACCTATTCAAAATTCCCAGAGTCTCACACGATGCTATTATGCTATGAGTATTCCCTATTTCTCTTACGGGAGCTGCAAAAAGATGGATCAATCGATTACCTGCAGGGACTGTCAACACTTGGCATATCTTAAAAAAATATTTCATTAAGAGATATTGTCCTCCATCGAAGACGGCTAAGCAATTGAAAGAAATTCATAACTTCAAGCAAGAGGGTGATGAAACGTTATACCAAGCTTGGGAAAGATACAACGAATTGTTATACAAGTGCCCTACCCATGATCTCAATAGCCAACTAAAAGTGAACGTCTTCTACAAGGGACTGAACATCTCTTCAAGACAAATGATTGATTCTCAAGGGCCGATTCCTAGTATGACACCCACTATGGCTTTGGAAACTATTCAAAAAATGGCAGACCACTCTCACAAATGGCACAATGGAGGAAGCAACCGAAGTAAAAATAATGATATTGAGGGCCTTGCAGCGATAAACAACAAATTAGAAAGCCTTGGAATAGAAATGAAGAAGCTCAAGGAAAATGTGCAGTCCATTCAAGTTGAGCGAAATGGGACTCATCCTTTTAAAGAATGTTCCTCAAATGAAGAAGTTAAAAGGATCGGAGAAGTTAACTATGGAAAAGAATTCCCTTTCAACAGCTACAATAATTACGAACCTAGGTACCGGGAAAAATCCCCTGGGTTCTACACAAGAATCAACAATAATCCTCCTAAACCTAGCCTTGAAGAAATAATGCACCGGCACATCGAAGAATCCGCAAAAAAGGGAGATAGACTCAAGGAATGGATGGTCAAAGTAAAGGAGGACACCAATATGAACCTACGTAACCAAGATGCTGCAATTAGGAACCTCGAAACATAAATTGGGCAATAGGCTAAGAACCTTGAAACAAGTAATGCTAAAGTCACTTCCTGTAAGGCCATATTTGTGCAAGATAAAGCAAAAAAGGAGCAGTGCACATCCTCTATCACTAATGATTTTTCCGGGATTAACTACCTAAGAGAGGATGATAAAGCAGGAGACGACGAGTTCCTACCAAGCCAACTTCCTGAAAAGCAGCAATACCAGGAAAGTTTTCTTCTCCCTTGCACTATTGGTAACATTAAGATTCCCGCATTAGCTGATTTAGGGGCAGGGGTAAACCTTATCTCTACCACTTTATTTGAAAAAATCAAACTTACCAATTTAAAAGAAACAACTATTATGATTGAAATGGTTGATTCCTCTAAGGCTATACCGAGGGGAATTGTGAACAATGTGCTTTTAAAAATTGGAAAATTTTTCTTCCCCACCGATTTTGTGGTTATTGACATGGGAAAGCGGGAGGCTTACAACTTGATTGTTGGAAGACCTTTTATGGCCACTTGTAGGGCTCAGATTAAGGTTTTTGAAAAATAAATTTCCTTGGGAACTGAAAATGAACGAATAACTTTTAGTATGAAAGAGCATTTAAAACCAAAAACAGCAATTTCGAATGATGTTGTTAATGTTCAATCGCGGTATCCCACTCTACACTCTAAACCTTTTACTGGTGATCGTAGAGAGAGTATTGATAATTGTAAGCAGAAACAGGATGAAATTGTCCAAAGCATTGAGGAAACTCTGAATCCAAACAAATATTTTTGCAACTCGATGTCAACCAAAGAAAGCGAATCAGTATAGCCACCGTTTACTTGTCCTCAAAAATGTGAAAGAAAAGCGGATGAGTGGATATACCCTCATAAGGGAGAGAAACATGATGTTGAGTCAGCATTGGAAGATTGGTACAAATTAGAATTTGGAAGCTCAAAATTCATTAAGGGACTGGTTAAGCAGTATGGGTGCAATCATCTCACTGACACCATAGGCGGTATAAGATCCAGCATCAGCATTACTGATAGAATTACTACTGAAGATGATGACCAAGGAAAATCATGTGATAAATGGCTTTCACATAAGTTGGGAACTAATTGACTCAACAATTCTACAAGGAAAAAAAGGCTTGATAATTGGATGAATGAATACCAACGAATGATGGAAGTGGGGCAAGCCCAAATGCCCCCATAGAAGCCCCGCGGTTCTGAGTATAACTTAAAGACTCGTTAAAAAAGAAAAGTGCTCTTTCTGGAGACAACCCGAATTATCTCTTTCTTTTGTTTTTATTTCTTTTCTGTTGGTTTTTGTGTTTTCTAACCATTTTTGCAGGAAACGAGGAACTAATTGTTGCTGCAGTTGCTGATCTGAATAGAGTTACGGCGTAACTCATCTTGGTGATTACGCCGTAACCAACGTTTTAGCAGCAGAACTCTTGACGCATCACCGATTACGGCGTAATACCATCTCAGTGGTTACGTCGTAACTACTCGCTTTAAAGCTCATACCAGGTTTTGCCAGTTACGGCGTAACTCCCTCATATGAGTTATGATGTCACTTTCCTTTGCTTTAATTCTTTCATTTTAAAACACAGTAACCTTGTATTAGTTTTTAAATGAACTTTGTGGGTGTGTTCCCTGTAAACCCTCATGAGACTTCACTCGTCCACTTGGGACACCAAGTGGTTTAAAAGGCTTGATGCATTCGCTAAATGCAACCGTGATTCCTACAAAAGTGAGTTAGATTTGTTTTTCATTTCTTTTAATTTTTTTATTTTTAGAATTATGCTTGTCGGTATTGTGATTTCAGTGATTGAAGTTTGTTCATGACGCTTAAACGAAGGCACGGTTCTTTTTCGTGGGCCTTCTTCTTTTTGGAGCAAATTTCAGGGAAGTTCTCGCTCTAATTCTACCTTTCTCTTCACCTTTATTTTAATGCCTAGTACAAAAGGGACTTTGTACAATTCAAGTGGGGGGACGGGAGTAGAATTATCTCTTGAACTTTATTTCGCCCTCAGTTTTCTAGTTTATTTTGAAAAATTATGCTATTTTTAAAATTTTGACATGTTTTTCTGAACCTAACTAGATTAGACCTTAGCATACAACCCTTGACATTTCATGGTGAGATTAGCCTTATCCTTTTCCAATATTTTACCCCAAATCCACCAAATTATGAGTGTGCCGGTAGCTTGTAAACTTTAGAACTTGGCCTTTGCATCATTTCGAGGCCATAGACGAGGTATGTTGAGTTAGCTCAATGTATTTGGACTTTTCAGTTTTAGAAGGCAATATTATAGGATTATCACCCAAACAGCCTACGATTGTGAGTCTATCGATTAGTCACCTTGACTTTTCGACCCCCATGTGAAACCCTTTTGTTGCACTCATCTTTAGTGCAAGATACCCCTAGATACACCCTTCTGAGCCATTCCTTTCATTTTGTCAACCCAGTATATTGTTTCGTTACACCTATACACCTTAGCCTACCCTGTAGTCTTTATTTGTGATTGGGAAGTCATCATTTGCCTAAGTTCAAGGTTCGAGTGGAAAGGTTTGGAAATCACGCTTTCATCAACAACATTTATGAAGATCATTGAAGACCCCCCGAATTCCCATTGTTCATCTCAAGTGGGGGATGTTATGTTATTAAGTTATGTTGAAAAAAAAAGTTGATTGAGTTATGATATTGTAAAGTGCGATGTTATAAGCATTGTAGTATGAGCTTTATTGACTAGTATCGAGGAGGCCACCTCGGTCACATTTGAAGATTGGAATTGGTAGTTATGCCAACAGAAGAAGAAAAGGTGGTGTGCCCATCACGACGTCCTCTAATGACATATCTACCTTGCATTTCATGACCCGGTTTCTAGACTTCTAAACTTAAACTTTGGGCGGACGGTAAGTGGTGATGACTTGGTTATAGATTTAGACTACCTGTTTGTTTTTCATTTTACACCAATTACATATCCCATGTCTTATCCTACCCTTTAGTCATGAAGCGTGTCTAGGTGATGCAGCGAGCAATCTTTGGTGTCTTGGCCATGGATTTGGTCATGTATCATTGATTTTGTCTACTTCGCCGTGACATGTTAGTAATGACGAGTCACCCCTTAACCTTAGTCGTGTCTACCCATATTGCCTTCGAGAATGGTTTAGCCCTTCACTCTAGTGGTGGAGATTTGTGTAACCGCCAAGCTTATGATAGAATACATGCTATGATATGCGATTGGTGATCACCCCGAAATTGACACTTAGAATAGTTGAGAGATTTGAGTGTTTGTTCCCCTTTCGTGAGGTGTTTGGCTTTGTTTTATTCTAGCATAAGGAATTTGTAAACTCATATTTTCCAGGTTTTGGGAGATATCTTTTTAGGAATCTATCTAATAAGGTCTACTTGAGGGCAAGTAGAGTTCAAGTGGAGGGATATTTGATAACATCAAATAGTCTTGAATATTAAGTGTCAATTTCCCCCGATAATGCTCGTTATTTATATCATTTATATGGATTTACGCTTGTTTTCCATTGCTTTCCACTTTCAGGTAAATTACGAGCATTGGAGCTAAAGAGACGTGGAATTGGAAACATAACTAAAGATTTATCACAGTATGCCTATTTAGAAGAAGTTACGGCGTAACTCCTCTCTCACATTACGCCGTAACTATTGCGTGACCCAGAATACCAACTTATCAAGAGGTTATGGCGTAACTCTTCCCAAAGGTTACGACGTAACTCCATTAGGTCAAATGAAGTTATACGCCGCTGATACTTACGTTGTAACTACTGCATCACTTACGACGTAACCGTGTTTATTGAAGACTACGGCGTAACCACTTATTAGGTTACGCCGTAACTAGCAGATCTAGTGCTTTTATGATGGAATAGAAGGTTACGGCGTAACTCATATATTGGTTACGCCGTAACCCGGACCAACCTATAAATACCCCACAATTTCAACATTTCTAATCATCCCATTCCACATACAACTCTCTCGAGAACGTGGGAAAAGCTCAAGGCGGGTCTAGGGAGCATACGGAGTCTGTTTCCAAGGAGAAGTCACTCCATTACGATAAGCTTTACCGCTTTATATTTCTTTTACTTTCAATTCATGTATTTCGTACCTTTGAATATTGAATTGATTTGCATGATTAATATGAGCGGCTAAGCACCCTTTGGTGCTAGCCTAGTTATGATTCCTTAATTGTTTTGTTTACGTTTACCTTTACTTCCGTACAATTATTTCTAAGTGTATGCATGCATAGTTCTTAGGTAGTCACCCTTGGTTTGGTAGTTTTGAATGGCGGTGAGGCCAATTGCCTAGGAGATATGACCAAGTGACCCTAGGTGAGCGGATCGAGACAGGAAGGGTAAGATATGACCAACCGACGACCCTTTCTACTTGTGCGATTTGACCAACCGATCACCTATCGTTTGGATGAACTTAAGAGCGGGGGTGTAGTGTCTAAGTTCCTAACGGCCGGGCACTCACTATTTTGAATCTAGCATGTAGCGGTACTTAATGACTTGGCTTAAGGGACCAGGAACGACAGGACTTATGACGATGCGCCTGATTTCTCATGTGGTGGCATCTTTGCTGATAGGTTAGGGCGAATTGACCAAATGCTTTCCTCTCGAATTTGACCTCACCTGAAGTAATTGGAAGTAGGTAGACGTAGCCATAACTAGCTAGGAAGATTGACTAGGTTAGCACCACTATTCCTCTATTGATTTCCCTTTATCCATTTATCTGCTTTTATTTTATTCTGCATTAGTAGTTTAATTAATTAAATCCCTATTGAAACCATTATTATTCTGTGACACTAGACTTAGTAATAATCTAACACACATAGCTCTTGGGACGACCTCGGCTTTACCATTTACTACACTACACGCGACCGGGTACACTGCCCGTTAGTGCATTAGGGTAGACCATAGGTATAGCGAGACACTATAAATATTAAGACCTGGTCAGTAAAACCTGCATCAATCATATATGATATAACACTAATATCATATATGATATAACACTAATATCATATATGATATAACACTAATATCAAAATTAGTGTTTAATCATATATGATTTTTTAATATTTGAAAAAGATGATGAAAGTGGGTTTTTTAAATTGTTGAGATTAATCTCATACATTAGATCAAATAAAAATGAATGGTGGAGATTGATCACTTGTAAATTATCTTTTGTCCTCAAATGATCTTAAATCTAATAATAATAATAATAATAATAATAATAATAATAATAATAATAATAATAATAATAATAATAATAATAATAATAATAATAATAATAATAATAATAATAATAATAATAATAATAATAATAATAATAATAATAATAATAATAATAATAATGATGAGTTTTAAAAGTGATGTTTTATAAAAAAAAAATAAATAAATAAATAAAATAAATAATAATAATAATAATAATAATAATAATAATAATAATAATAATAATAATAATAATAATAATAATAATAATAATAATAATAATAATAATAATAATAACACTTAATGACCCCCAATGTGAGTGTTGTTGCTCGTGCATGTCTTGATATTTGAAGTTATATTTTTCTATCGTACATGTTCACCTCGGGACTTTGAGTGTGCCCAGTTTCTTTGATGCGCTCTTCGTTCTTCTTTGGAGCGTATTGTTACTGGCACGGGCTGTTTTTGGTGACCGGCAATGGAGACTTGCCACCGCCCTTTGCTTTTGGGGCTTGGTTTATATTCTGCGGTGATGTTTTGAACTATGCTTTTCTTGCTTGAGACTTCAATCGCTAGTCTGCAGACTAAGCTTCTCCATAGTCTTTGGTATTGTGACTCATGGTTCTCTCTTTAATGACGCCTATGTGCTTTTAATGCGAAGATGGATATTGACCTTCCGAGCAACCCTAGTGGTCGGCGCCCCAAACTTATGAAGAAATTGGCGATATATACTTGATCGGGTTACCCAAAATGTTGAATCTGCGTTCCATCTATCTCCTCGACAGATGGCATTATGGAGCTCGAAGGAGGATCATACTTCGATTGGCTTAGGGTGGCTCCTATTTCGGATTGGGACAAACTATGAGCGCCGGGACTTATCGTTGCGTGTTGTGTTATCGATTGGGTGTTCCCTTTTCTTGTTCGGTACCGTGCTCGGCATGCTCTAAGGTTTTTCTTGGAGATATTTATGGAGATCATGCGGTTTCATGTGCGGTATTGTCGGCATTAAACATCGGCATAACATTGTACGTGATGTCCTTGTTGATATATGCTCGATCCGGGATTTACATTCGTAAGGAGGTGGATGTTGGGCTTCATGGAGATATGGACGGATCCTTGCGACCGGTGATATATTATTTTATTCTTGGGATGGCGGGCGTGATGTTTGTGTTGACCTTACAGGTTCGTCTCCTTTGACCCAATCGGGTTTGCTTGATTTTGTGCGGGCGAGTGGTTAATGAGGTCGCACGGCGTAAACGTGTCAAGTATGAGGTTAAATCTTGCGATATCGGATACGGGTTCCTCCCCTTTTCCTTTTCTTCTTTTGGAGAACTTGAGAAAGAAGCCGTAACCTTACTTAAGCGTATTCGACTTTTCTCCTTGACTCAAGACATTGGGGCTCGTGCTGCGGTTCACATTTTTAATCGTATTAGTTTTGCTATTGCTAGAGGTGTGTGTGACAACTCGCAATTTCAGGTCATTTCTCAAGTTTCACAATTTCATCATTTATCGTAAACTGGGTTTGCGTGTTCCAAATTCGCGTAACCTTAAAGGTTTAGCGGCGAATTCATGATCATATCATCACGAACATTTCATATGGACTAAGATTAGTCTACATTTCATTGACATCATTTGCATCATGATAGTTCATTCATGACATTGCCTTTCCCATT
The DNA here is from genome assembly GCA_022545495.1 of Chrysanthemum lavandulifolium. Classification (NCBI taxonomy): domain Eukaryota; kingdom Viridiplantae; phylum Streptophyta; class Magnoliopsida; order Asterales; family Asteraceae; genus Chrysanthemum; species Chrysanthemum lavandulifolium. Next base: position 15,787,211 of record CM040243.1, read on the forward strand.
CAACGCGTAAATTTTTATATTAAATAAACGTTATCGCGTGAGTTATTATTTTGAGCATTTAATCCGTTATTTTCAAAAATGATCCCGACATATTTTTATGCTTACATTTAGTTATATAAACTATATTTTGACTTTATCTAGTGTTTTAAATTTATTTGGTATATTAATCGTTAAAGTTAAATTATTACGACGTTTTTCTTAAAAATTACTCGATAATTTTTATATCACTCAAATTTCACAAGGAATGTATTTTTACAATTTTTATTATCTCAATACATTCTATTTTGATCTATTAACAATTACTTTTACCTAAAAATTTCCATCTACCTTTACAAGTTACATTTAACTACACTTTACTTACATTTTCTTACAAATTACACAAATTTTACACAAAGTAAATACAAGATATGAAAAAAAAAAATATCTACATCCCTCCCCCCTTGGCCGACCAAGGTGGAGGGTTAGTAATAAATGTATGCATGGTCTTTGATTTTTATGTCTATACACATTTCATAAAGTCTCACTTCAATTATTTTTTTTCTCATTCACTTCATTTCATACTCTTTCAAGTGTTAGCAAAATATTTTCTTCCTCTCTTTTGGTTCTTCCCAACCGGCCATCACAAGGGTTTCAAAGGGATCATCATCAAAAATTTTCTCAAGTGTTTTAACAATCTAGATAACATTCATTATAAGGTTTTGAAATAAAAACCAAGAGTGTTTAGGTTTAACCTTGTTACTTGCACCTCATCATATTCACTTGTAAGCATGTTTCTTTCATTTTTCATGTTTCCTTTTCATTTCATATGTATCTTTTCATTTTTGGTACAAACATGCAAGACATATGTGATTTATACCATTTTTTCATGATTTTAGAGATATATATATATATATAAAGTCATCCTATAATTATCCCCTTGGTATACTTTGGTCTTGATGATGTCTAGGAACCCATGACACCCTAAGAAGGTGTATGGTAGGATTAGATTAGTTTTGGAGTTGATTTGAAGGGATTAGAATAGGTTTTGTCCGAGAAAAACTATTTTCGATAAGGTATAAATTATGTTCTGTCCTTGTTTTGATTTTCTGGAAAACCGACAGTAGGCACGACATTTTGGCCTTGATATTTAGAAAATATACTTTAAAACGAATCCGTGGCCGCTTGAACGGATTAAAACGGAGTTATAACGAAAAAGTTATGGATTTTTAAAGTTTGACGACGAAATATATATTTTCAGAAATTTCAGCATACTATATTTTTCTTGTACGAGTCAAAAACGAGCCTTAAGCTTTGCAAATTATTTCGACTTATCAAAAATATATTAGTATACTTTGATACGAAGCTAAGGACATATTATACGTAGAAAACGGATTTGAAACGACAAAGATATGCACGTTTTTATAAAATTGCCGTAACTATTATTTTCTGAAAAACTATATTATTTTACGATACAAGTGTTACGGTAGCTGTAACGACTATGTTTGAGGCTGTTTTTAATCATGATATGGAACTTTTTGGAACGAATTGTCTTCTAATAAAATAAAGATCACCGAGCATATTTTTCAAAACGACAAGCCGTTTGTATAGCGGAGTTGTAATAAATTAATTACGGATGTTTAAACTTGGCCGAAACTCACTTTTTACATAACAATTAGCCAAAATCACCATCTTTAACCCTTATTATCTTTATGTTCGAGACCTTTTTGACGAAAACTCCTGAACTGAAACTTCTAGATTTCGATACAAACTTTCCAAAACCGTCGAGTTCGTTTTCTAACGATCGACGTACACCATTTTACGACTAGTTTTTCAAAGCCATTTTTGTCACTTTTAAGAAAATTCCGATGACATTATTTTGCGACGAAAAGTAAAAATTTCACCATAAATCATTATAAAACCATTGTAGGATGACATTTTGACGTAAATACATGTAAAGTGATTTTTGATTGGTCAAGACGTCAAACGAGTATTTTTCGACGATAAGTAATATTTTCAAAACTCGCAAATGGTATAAATAACATACGAAATGCATGCATAACATTACATTGCAACTCATTACATATCATATCATTCGTAATAGGCCCCGGTTAACGCATCACATTATACCTCGGTGTACTCACTCTTGTCATCATACCAGTTTACCAAGTGAGTTTTCATAGCCCCGATTTATTCAAGTTTTACTTCATTTCAAACCTACGGGGGAGAATACATTGCACAACATTTTTATTACGATACCAAGTATGTTAAATACATTTACATTGCTTGAGTTACAAAGTTGCCAGTTAAAAGTCCCCATTTCAAATGCATGAGCCGTTAATTTCCTAGAAGCGTGTGTGAGTGGATAGATCTATCGAGGGTGACACCTCCATCCGAGTTGGTGAATCCCAACTTGTCATACGGATGCATTTCATTCATAAACATTATTAGAGTTGTTTGGCAAGACACTCTGTTGGGGCGTACATCAGTCTGAGCTTCGGTATCATGCGCTTAAGCAATTGTAACATTTTTACTTGACCTAATTGTCATGCCTGATCTATACTTGTGTAGTCGTATAAAACATTTACATAAACCTATGATTTCTCACCAACATTATTGTTGACCGTTTTAGCAATGTATTTTCAGGTAACTAAGGCATTATCATCATGGCATGGTTAAGGAACCACCTTTTGAGTCGCGACGTCGACTTACATCATTGTACATTATGGCACTTTATTTCAAAACCATCGTTTGGACTTGTAATATACTGGTATTTCCGCAAACTTTGTTAACTTTTGGGACCGATGTTGTACTCTGAATGTTTTTATTAAATATCCAACGATGTGTTTTTAAAACGACACTTTAGGTCGTTCAATGTAACTGTGATTGTGGTGCTATGACGGATCAAGCCCCGTGAATTCCATTCACGCAAAACAGTAAATTGGGGTGTGACGATGTGGGGCCCAGTTGGTTTCTCGGCCCCTACCAATTTCTTGTAAATTCTATGAGTTTTAATAAAGTGATGTTTTAAAAATAATAATAATAATAATAATAATAATAATAATAATAATAATAATAATAATAATAATAATAATAATAATAATAATAATAATAATAATACAAAAATATAAATAATGAGCGATGGTGTAAATGTCATTTTCATATTTTGGTAAGGAGGTGATTAGTGCATTTTTATTTTTTATTTGCACATTTCAGTGTACAATTAGTTAAAACATGTTATGTATAAAGTACAATTGGCTAATGTGTATATAATTGAGTATTTCAATAAAAATATGAGTGTACATATCAAATCTCATTTTGATTGATACAGTTTGAAAAAAATGTTAGATCCATTTGTTTTAGCTCGATTCTTAGTACTTCAATTTCAATCATGGTCATCTGGTTGTTTACTTAAAGTAGACTTCATAACTTCTTTAAATCAACTCAAAACCAACAACTATTTGAAAGCCAAATAGTCTTCTCGAGATTAATAATTTGTTGCAAAAAGTTTAACATTTGATAATTAGCCTACCTGAAAAGTCTCAAAACTATGTAAACGATAGTGTTTAAACATACTCAACAGTGTCAGCACACGTTGACAAACATAGCTAAATTACGTAACTCTGGAACATGTGAGATTTAATGTTAGATTTCTATCAAAAAATGTTGAAGTTATTTGTGCAAGCTGCTCTTCTATAAGTTGAGGGGCTAGTTATGTCATTTCAGAAGTTGTTTATGCCTTAAAAGAAGAAAAGTGTTGATTGTCAAGTTTCTCATTCTGGAAGGCTAAAGTGAAATATCTTGAGTATATATTGAGTCATCCAGATCTAGGGTTTGTATCATTCATTCATTCAGTCTTGTATTCTGGTTATTTTCTCTCTCAAGTGTTTCTACACATACTCGTGTATTCTGGTAGTTGATTCAAGATCAAACACCTTTGATCTTGTTAATTTGTGTGATTAAGAGTGTTTGTAGTGAGGTTGTGTGGTGTCCTTCTGAAGGAGATCACATCTTGTCTTTTTTATTCGTTTGGTAAGCACATATTTAGGGACTTATATGCCATAGCAGTTGATTAATAAAATAAACAAAGGGTAGTTGGCTAGGTGTAATATATGGTTGTTGTGTGTTCTTTACCATTTTTACATGGTATCAGAGCCACGGTTTTGATCTGGTGGTTCTTGGGTTGAGTCTTGAATGAGGGTTTGTTACCTAATTTGGGGATTTTTGGATCTGGTGTTGTTATTGGTTAATTAAGGTCGTATTCTTTGCGGTCGCGGTGAGTTTTATCTGTTTAGGTGAGATCTGGTGGATTTCTGTGGGATTAGAAAATTAGGGTTTCTGAAACCCTAATTTGATTTTTGGGGTTTCTTGATTCTTGGTATCTGTTATTGTTTGAGGACTCTTGTTGGGCCAACCCCAGTTCAATTAACTGATTCTTGGTTGTTTCTTGGGTGTGAGTTTATTTTTTCTTTTGATTAGTATGGTGTTTTTTGTGTCTAGATTGCTGGAGGATAGGTTCTTGGGATTGTTGGAAGTTGTTGATTGTTGGTTGTGGTTTATTGTTTGTTTGGTTATCTGTTGCAGTAGTTGTTTAGTTATTATTTGTTTCTCTTCTGGTTCTTGTTCGATTCTTGTGTTTCTTATTCTTTCATCATGTCTGAAAATGGTGAGCCTAGTGGTGTTAATAATGTTCTGATCAATAATCTTGGTGCTGGTAATCCTCTACATATTCAAACTAATGATAATAGTAATACTACTCTAATTCAATTCAAACTAAGTGGTACTGAAAATTATAGAATATGGTCTGGTACTATGAAACTTGCTTTACAAGCTAGAAATAAGTATAGTTTTGTTGATGGAACATGTTTAAGAGAATCTTTTATTACTAGTGATGTTTTGACTGCTCAATGGGATAGATGCAATGCTATTGTTTTGACTTGGCTTTATAATTCTGTGTCTCAAGATGTTTATATGGGTCTTGTCTATTCTGAAAATGTTGCATCTGTCTGGAAAGAATTAAAGGAAACATATGATAAAGTTGATGGTTCGGTTGTCTATAATCTGTTACAGAAAATTAATTGTATTAAACAAGGTGGTAGCTCTGTGGGTGATTATTATCATAGGCTTAACTCTCTTTGGTATGTTTGTGAAGTTAAATGCTCTTGTGATGCTAGTAAAGAATAAGTGTTGCATAAGCAACTTATGAGGTTGATGAAGTTTCTCATGGGTTTAGATGATTGTTATCAACCTGTTAGAACTGCTTTGTTAACTAGGGATCCTCTCCCAGAGGTTAAAGATGCTTATAATACTATTTCTAGAGAGGAATCTCACAGAGGTGTTCCTGAGTCTTCTAGTGTTACTGAATCTAAACTGAATGCTTCTTCATTTGCTGTTAAAACTTTTAATAACAATAGAAGGGGGTTTAACAACAATAATAATAATAATAACACTAGAAGTACTAATAACAACATTATTAATAGATGTCCTAATCAATCTAAATTGTAAAAATTGTGGAAAGATTGGATACACTATAGAGAGATGTTATGAAATTGTTGGTTTTCCTCCTGGCTTTTCTAAAACCAATGGCTCTTTTAAGCAAAATGGTTTTAAACAAACTTATAATGCTAATGTTGAGGTTAAACAAAATGAAAAGTCATCTTCTACTAGTACTTCTTCTGGTTTTACTTCTGAACAGATGAAGAAACTTCTGTCTTTGATTAATGATTCTCCATCCGGAAGCATACATGCCAATATGGCAGGTAGGGCTTCATTCTTTAATCACAATGTCTGGTTTAATATAAATTTTTCTAAATATTATTTTGCCAATTCTAGTCTTACTGTTAAGACTCTTACCTTGGGGTGGGTTATTGATAAGGTTTTAAAATGTACCTTTTTGAGGGGTCGTTTAAGCCCTTATTTGATCACTTTTGTATCCGTTATTACTTAATATCGTTCCTTTTCACTTTTTAGGTCGCTTGAAGGCAAACTGCTGTAATGACACTTATTTGGACGAAAAGGCGCGGATATACGAAGAAAATGGCCAAAGTCAAGAATCGAGACACTCAAGCTGCTAAAACACAAGGTGACGGCGTCACTGCTTAACTGCGACACCGTCGAGCACTTTGTGACGGGACAAGAGCCAAATTGCTTATTTTCAAGTGACGGTGTCGGGCTTTAAAAGAGTAGGCCGTCGCAACTCAGACGGCCTAGATTTGATCCAGACGGCGTCAGAGACTGAAGGGGACGGCGTCACAAGCACAAGGTGACGCCGTCGCAAGACTAACGTGGCCAAGACGAAACCCTAATGACGGCGACCCGACGGCGTCACAACTCATAAGGTGACGCCGTCGCACTTGTAATATTATATATAGAATCCGAATTTTTCAGTTTTTGTGGGTAGTCTTTTGGAGTAAAAACCTAAACCGAACCAAGGCTGTCTTGTACAGTATTTTAGGGTTCCAAACCCTATCTTACATCAAGATAAGTGTTTTACTTCATTAATTCAATTATGTCTTCAATTATTTGTGTGTATGCTTGCATGTTCTCCATGTCCGGCTAATTTACTTGTGTGTTTGCTTAGGGAATATGAAACTTAATTATTGAATATTGATTGGTTGTCTCTTATCTTAATTGTTAATGATCTAGTAATGCGATAGGTCATTCGTTGTGTAATTAATGCTTGATTAATCTTTGTGAACCTTAGACTATGACACTTAGAGCGGTTGTAGGCTAAACCACCCAAAGAGTGCCTTAGAGTTAGAGTTTATAATTCCTAGAGGTTTTTGTAGACGAGACCCTTTGGTAAGTTCAAAGAGTTAGGGATAAATGCATACCCTACGACTTTAGACACACAACGCAATTAAGAATAAGGACGTGACAATTCAACCATCAATAGGAGATAATTAAGGAGTAATAAAACCTAAGTAAACACATTTTTAAACTATCATACGGGCACAAAATAATTAGACATAGACTACATACATCTTAGATTAGATAATTAGATAAGTAGAGTAATCGGTAGAAATACCAACCCCAAAATCCAAACCCCGAGATTCGTACTTTTCCATTCTCTAAAAAAACATAAAAAGATAAAAAAAAAATATTCCTCAACCCCAACCTTAGCGTAGTAACTTCTCACTAGCATTCCTATTCCCCTAGATAACGATATCAATACCCGTGGCTTACCCTAATACTACACTACAACGATTAGGTTCATTGCCTAGGGTGTTATAAAACTTGCTCGAAGAAAAGGAAGTTCCTTTGACCCCGAACGACGCGTGTAGCGTTATCAAGTTTTTGGCGTCGCTGCCGGGGAATAGAATAGCTAGTTAGTAGTCCACCTCGTTTAGGTTTCTTTGCTTGATTCCTATCAAGTAATTTTTTTCTCATTTTTAGCTTCCTCGTAGTCTATCCCCCTTCTTTGTGACCTTTGTTCGTAATCCCATCACTTTTCATCATGGAAGGTGATAACCACCCACCATTTATCAACCCACCACCAAATGACCCGCCAAGAGCCCGTACTCTTGGTGAATGCTCGAGACCAAACCACCTAGGCTTTAGGAACGCCATTAAGCTTCCCGACCTAGCTCAAACTACGGTTTTGCGATCCGACACCATCCTTTTGGTGCAAAACGGATGTGCATTCCATGGACTTCGTTCCGAAAATCCTAATCAACATCTTAAGGATTTCCTTAAAATTGTCAATTCCATCGACCTTGATGCTACTACTCGGGAGACCACGCGTCTGCGTCTCTTCCAATTCTCTTTAAGAAAACAAGCTAGTAAATGGCTTTTTCATCTTCCCACGGGATCTATTTCAAGTTGAGAAGATCTCACTACCCGTTTTCTCGCTAAGTTTTGCTCACCTAGCCCAAGTCAACCACTTGACCATCAGTCCTTCAACTCTCGTCGCAACCAAATCATTGATGAAATCAAAGATCCTAGTGAGTTGCATAGGATAAACGTAAATGAAGAGGATAGCGCTTATTTCAATCTTTACCCCACTAAGGAAGAGGTTGCTTATCATTGATACATCATCGATAATCCCCGATCACCTATCATTAGGATATGCCCAAAGATTAGGAGAGGAAATCCTTGGAACCTAAAAATCCCTTGTATGATCGGATATAGGAGTGTCGACCATGCTTACATAGATACGGAATCCCCTATTAATGTGATGTCATTTGCTGTATACAATGACATTATGAATGAGCGACTTAATATTAGGAGGGACCCTAAGTATCCAGGTGGAGTTTGCAACTTTGTGGGAAGAGTCAAGGATGTGCATGTCTTTATAGGAGATTTCACCTACCTAGTTGATTTTGCGGTCCTAGAAGATATAGGATGCGTCATTGACTATAGCATATCCCAAGTAGTGCTAGGAAAACCGTTTGTTGAAACATCTAAGATGAGCCATAACAAGCATGATGGAACGGTTAGGTTTAAGGAAGGGAACGATGAGATCACTTATAGGATGCCTTGGAAAACAAATGAATATGGCTATCTGTCACACCCTCGCCGGAGGCGGAAACACGAGGTGTAACGAAAAGGAACATAAGCACAAGATAATAGAACATACCAACGTTAAGATTAAAAAAGAAATAGTATACCATTACAATACCAGTTTAGCCGACATCGGCAAATATATTACAAAGTTTAGATTCCAAAATATTGCGTTTTATTACATAACGATTTGTAGTGACAAGTGAAAACTTCATTATGCAAGACCTAATAGAAAAGCTTACTAACGATCACCTGAAATGCATGAGAGAAAAACGGGTCAACTATGAAAATAGTTGGTGAGTATACACATTTCGTAAAATAAGAAAACTCGTAAGAGAGTGAGTCAAAGGTTTCGGTCATCATAAATAGTCCACAAAGCAAAGGCATTGTAAATCCACTCAGTTCCAAGTTCCACCCATACAAAACTTGCAACCTGTGTGTTCACAACCCATTGCACAAAATATAGCGTATCAAGTAGTCAAGTATAAGTGGTCATAATGGTTCACAATATAGTACCACAAATATAATAATGTATGCCAGGCAAAGCCCCTAGAATAAATAATATGCGTCCCGTAACATAGTGGACGAGAGGTTGGCCGACCTCTAATAGCGCTATCCATACTACCTACTATAGGAGACTAACAATGCGAATGTACGAACGGTACATCATACAACTATTATATACAATTAAGAACACTCCGAACAAGGGAGAATTTGCACACTCCACCAATAAGGCGAGAATTTTGGGTCATAGTACGTACGGTTCAATAAGTTCAAATAAGGCATAATTTCGTAATTATGTTTAAGGATTTGATTCGAGTTCACAAGTTCTAGTCAAACGAGTTAATAAAAGTAGTAATCAATTTGGCTCAAGAATGGTTCATGCATTTCGCCCCAAAATATAGTAAAAACGGTAAAAAAGGGATGTGATTACTCACCTGTTGCAATAGTTGTGATGACTGAGTGGATGCACAGAAATGAGACGCAACTCTCTAACCGCGACCTATGATGAATGATATGCTCTAATATAAGTCATGAAACAATGTCGTGCATGCAAACTCATATGATATCCATACCACTTGTGCACTTTTTTTTAAAATATAAAGTTTATCGTCGAAAAATAATCTTATAATGTCTTGACAATTAAATTACTTTACAAGTATTTACGTTGAAACGATATCCTACGATAATCATTTAGTGATTTATTATGAAATTATAACTTTTCGTCGTAAAATAATGTCATTGAAAATTTCATGAAAGTGAATAAATGGCCTTGAAAAACTAGTCGTAAAATGGTGCACATCGAGTGTTAGGAAACAAACTCAACGGTTTTGGGAAGCTTGTGTCATTATCTCACAGTTTTAGCATTTAAGTTTTCATCCTAGAGATCTCGATCATGGAGAAAAATATGGGTAAAGTATGGTACTTGTGTCCAAAATATCGTTTAAGGATGGTTTTCGGCAAAGTTTAAGTAACCATATTTTATTCATTACAATTCCGCTTAACGAACGGTCGGATATTTTGGAAAATAGGCTAGGCGTACTCACTTTTACTAGAAGACATCATGTTATAAAGTACTACATCCATGTTAAAAACGAACCTCAACATGGTCCTTCTTGGCCGTAATATTTGTCTAATAGAAATATATTAGTTTTTCTTATATAATATAGTTACGGCAACTTTGTGTAAACACGTGTAATTTAATCGTTACAAGTCCGTTTTCTACATTTTATATGTCCTTAGCTTCGTATCAAAGTATACTAATATATTTTTGATAAGTCGACACAATTTATAACGCTTAAGACTCATTTTGACTCGTAAAAGTGGAAGTAACATGCTGAAATTTCTGAATTTTATAGTTTTCGTCGTCTAACTTGAAAAATTCATAACTTCTTCGTTATAGCTCCGTTTTAACCCATTCAAGCGGCCACGTTTTTGTTTTAAAGTATATTTTCTAAATATCTAGGCCAAAATTTTTACTTACTGTCCAAAATTCCAGAATTTAAAAATAAGATCAGACCTCTAAATAAAGTTGTCGAAATGAGTTTTTCTCGCGCAAAACCTATTCTAACCAATTCAAAACAACTCCGAAGCTATTCTAATCCTACCATACACCTTCTTAGGGTGCCATGGGTTCCTAAACATCACCAAATGTGATATATTTCAAGGAGTAATTATAGGATGATAAATATATATATATATATATATAACACTCAAAAACAATAAAAAGTGGTATAAACATCAATATGACTTGCATGTTTTTCTTAAGCATGATGAAATGAATATAATATGAATATGAAAGATGAATATGAACATGAAATGCTTACTAGTTACTTGATGAGGTTTAAATGAACAAAGGATTAATCTAAACACCCAAGGTTTTTATTTCACAACCTTAATCAAAAGTGTGTCTAGATTGTTTTGAACTTGACTAGCAAAATTTTTATGGTTTCCTCTTGGAGCATCAATGGTGGCGGTCATATGGAGCTAGAGAAGAAGAGAACTTTTTGATCTATTACACTTTGTAAATGAATGTGTATGTGTAGATATTATAAGTATAAAATGATATAAGCTAGATATTATGTATCCTCATGGTGTGACTCACCCTTGTTGTCGACAAGGGTGTGTTTGCTTTAGCTAGTTAACATTTTTTTTTATTAAGTATTTAAGTAGAGTAAAATGTGTAGTTATTTAAGGATAAGTAGTAACTTGTGTAAATATTTAAGCTTGTAGGGTAGCGTTAACTAAAAATAAATTTTAACGGATCAAAATAAAACATATTGAAGTCATAAAAATTATTAAAATACATTTCTTTCAAAATTTGAGTGAAATAATAATTATCGTGTTGAATTTACGAAAACCGTCGTAATTATATAAACATAACAATTTAAGTACGAAATAAATTGAAAACATCGGGTAAATTAATAATATAATTTTTATAGTCTTAAAATGAGTATAAGAATATATTAGGATAAATTTTAGAAGCGTCGGATCAAATGTTCAAAATAAATGATCGTGCGATAGCGTCTATTTAATATGAAAATTACGCGTTTAATGTAAAATGCAAAATCATGCATGAACTACTATGATGACAATGATACTAATGAAATGTAGACTAAACCTAGTCTTTATGAAATGTCCTTGATGAAATGTTCATGAATTCGCAGCTAAACCATTAAGGTTACGCGAATTTGATACTCGTAAACCTAGTTTACGATAAACGATGAAATAGTAAATTTAAGAAATGACCGGAAATTGAGAATTGTGACACCATCTACCCATTTTTGAACGAGACAACATCAAAGCTTTTGAGGACAAAAGCAAGGACGATGTTGAAAAAGGTTATAAATTTATGTGGGACAGAATGAGGCTTTATTATAAGGATTGCTTGACCCTCGGGCCTAGATATAGAATCGATGAAAATTTTGTCAATATGATAGAATTCTCTTTGAGAATGCAAAACGAGACAACGTAGGAGCACGATTACGAGTCTAGCTACAAGACTCATAAATAAAGAAAAGCGCTTCGTGGGAGGCAACCCATGCTTAATTGTTTGCTTGTTTGTGTGTCATATATCTTTTATTGATTGTTTAATCTCATGTTTAAATTTGTAAAAATGCTTTATTTTGTTTTTAACCTCGTCTTAATCACATGTAAAGGTATTTTACATAAAGGATAAGTGTAGGGAGGATTACACACGTTTTCAAAAGAAACGTAAACATGAGAATAGCAATTAATTAAAAGATGTGTATGTGTGTTTGTTCGAGTCAAATGCTTGTATCGAGTCATAATGGATGTTTTGCAGAAATTTTTCCATTCCAGAAAATCGTGAGACCGCTTTTTGTCGGGATAACTTGACGCGTCGTGGTCACAACTTGACGGCATCGGGAAGGAGTAAAACAACAGTTACTTTTTCTCGTTTTTCGAGCTACTTATAAATTTTGGAATTTTTGGTCTTAATTTTCCGAAGTGCAGTAAACATCCATTCCACAAGCATTATATCCTAGTTTAGTCGAGTCTTATATATATTATTACACCGATTTTACGCGAAGGTTTCGTTTGTTTTCATCAAGTGTGCGGTTTAATTTATCAAGAAGAAGTTACATAAAATTGGAAGGAGCTTTTCACGCATACATTCTTCTTGGAAAGGATTTAACCACTACTTCACACACGGATCCTACCGAGCTAATCGGGAGTATTAGTTTCTTTTGTTTTCATTACCTTCTATTATCATAACTTTGATACTTTCGGGAACATTGGGGACAATGTTCGGTTTAAATGTAGGGAGGAAAAATAAAGCGGAACTTTGAAACTATGCTTATCCTTGACTATTTGCTTTGTCCAATTGTATTTGTGTAATAAACCATGAGAAAATGTCGGTTAGGGTAACTTTGGCACCAAATTTAAAATTTTTATGACATATAGGGTGGGCCATTAGTCTTAACAAAAGCGTCTCACGGATAGGAAGTTGTATGACTAGCACAAAACCCTTTACCACCTAAATTCCACCCAAAATGTGAGGATCGCCCTTAGATTAGTAGGAATTAAAGCATTCATCTTTAATGCTTAGAGTGTGAACCGGTAGTATATTAGATTCTAGAACTTGTTTTGTGATGCATTCCGAGATCGCTAGTAAGACTACACTTGTGTAGTTAGGAATAACTAAATGATAAGAGGCATTAGGATAACCCTTGTTTGATACCGTAATATAATTACTTCTTCCACATCGGTTGAGTAATTCCCCACACCCTTTGCGTTGTACTCATCTTTAGTACACGATACCCTATTTAACCCCTCGAGCCTATCCTTTTCGCGGTTCTCGTGATGTTTCGGTTTTTCCGGAATATCAATGAAGAGCATTGTTTACACCCCACCCCCAAATGTACACCCAAATCGCCTTAGCCTACCCTATATGCACTCACTTTTAGTGCATTATTGTTATCACCCTAAACCCTTAGTTCAATTATCTAGTTGCTTGCATGAGTTGCTAAGTCGAGTCATATCCTTTGTATACAATTTTGGGACGATTGGGACTCATAGGAAAAGTTAAAGTTTATGAAATGACTAAAAGGGAACGTTAAATTCCCTTATTTGTGTAATAACGTACCCCAAGTGTTTTGATCTTTTCAATTCGGGTCAAATTAGTGTTAGAGTAATAAAAACTCAAGTGTAGGGATGTTCTTATAAATCCCTAACATTTTGATGTTACCGTAGAGGATGGTAGAGTAAAAGTGTATGAAAAAAAATACAAAATAAAATAAAATAAAAATCGAAAAAAAAATAGAAAAAGAGAAAGAAAAAAATAGAGTGTAAAAAAAAAAAAAAAAAAAAAAAAACATATGGGCTACCATCCTACATCTATCTTTAAATTTTTGTTTGTTTGTTTCAGTTATCTAGAGTTTAGAGTGTCGATTCTTGGCTTAGCAACGCCATTCTTCGTATGCTTGTAACATAGAGATTTTTGACTTGCCACCACTAAATAGCTTATCCCACCAAACCCTTTGTTTCCCTACCGTAAGCCTAACGTTACAACCCTTTAAAGACCTCTTTGATAGTCTTTCCTAGGTGCTTACGCCAAAGCGATGGAGGTTTGATCTATTCTCAAGCCTATGGTAATCTATGTACTAGGACCGGTTGATGAGTGTTTATCTTCCATTTCCACTTTGATATATTTCATATACACCCGAGAGATGTGAGTATCCAAACACCCCATGTGAGGTGCTAGTATGTAATTTTCGTGATTGTTATGACTTTTGCGGGGCTTATATGTGTTGTGGAATTTTTTTTTAACCAATGCTTCATGACCCCTAACTTATAAATTAATTGGCTAAAAGCACATTTGCTTGAGGACAAGCAAATAGGGGTGAGCACAAAAACCAAAAAACCGAATCGAAATCGAAAAAGCCGAACCGAAAAAACCGCCCCATTTGACAAACCGATGGCGGTGGTTTTGAATTTTATAAAAACCGAATGTTTGGCGCGGTTTTTGGTTTCATAAGAAAAACCGAACCGAGAAAACCGCCCCGCCCCACCTTTTTATATGTTATTATATAATTTTATCTATATAAAAGATTTGCTATTTAGTTTTAAATATTTAAGTATAAAACTTTATCTATTAAAGAAAATGTGTTGTTTACTATCTATACATTAAAATTTATTTTATTTATAGATATTATATCTTTGTTTTCGAACAATAGTGTTCTTTGAAAATTTCCCCTACAATTCTCGTAAGCGAACGAAAAGTGCAAAGTCGTAAAGACGTGCATTTTATATTTTAGATTGATGTTTGGTTGTTTTGTACGTTTTTTCGACGCTTTGGATTGCTAGATAATATGCTGTTATTGATATCAGTTTAAATATTTTTGCTTCAAAACTTATAATTGTAAACTTCATGTAAGATTAAAACTTGCTTGTTTTCAAGTAAGAAAAAACCGAATAAAAACCGAAACCGAACCGATTCAATGTCAAAAACCGAAACCAAACGGTTTGTAGTTTTCAAAAACCGAAATATACGGTTCGGTTTGTGGTTTTACCATAAAACCGCCCCGCCCCGCCCCATGCTCACCCCTACAAGCAAATACCAAGTGTAGGGATATTTGATAAGGTTTTAAAATGTACCTTTTTGAGGGGTCGTTTAAGCCCTTATTTGATCACTTTTGTATCCGTTATTACTTAATATCGTTCCTTTTCACTTTTTAGGTCTCTTGAAGGCAAATTGTTGTAATGACACTTATTTGGACGAAAAGGCGCAGATATACGAAGAAAATGGCCAAAGTCAAGAATCGAGACACTCAAGTTGCTAAAACACAAGGTGGCGCGCCATCGCTTAGCCGCGACGCCGTCGGAGCACTTCGTGATGGGACAAGTAGCCAAATTGCTTATTTTCAAGTGACGGTGTCGGGGCTTTAAAAGAGTAGGCCGTCGCAACTCAGTCGGCCTAGATTTGATCCAGACGGCGTCAGAGACTGAAGGGGACGGCGTCACAAGCACAAGGTGACGCCGTCGCAAGACTAACGTGGCCAAGACGAAACCCTAATGACGGCGACCCCGACGGCGTCACAACTCATAAGGTGACGCCGTCGCACTTGTAATATTATATATAGAATCTGAATTTTTCAGTTTTTGTGGGTAGTCTTTTGGAGTAAAAACCTAAACCGAACCAAGGCTGTCTTGTACAGATTTTAGGGTTCCAAACCCTATCTTACATCAAGATAAGTGTTTTACTTCATTAATTCAATTATGTCATCAATTATTTGTGTGTATGCTTGCATGTTCTCCATGTCCGGCTAATTTACTTGTGTGTTTGCTTAGGAAATATGAAACTTAATTATTGAATATTGATTGGTTGTCTCTTATCTTAATTGTTAATGATCTAGTAATGCGATAGGTCATTCGTTGTGTAATTAATGCTTGATTAATCTTTGTGAACCTTAGACTATGACACTTAGAGCGGTTGTAGGCTAAACCACCCAAACAGTGCCTTAGAGTTAGAGTTTATAATTCCTAGAGGTTTTTGTAGACGAGACCCTTTGGTAAGTTCAAAGAGTTAGGGATAAATGCATACCCTACAACTTTAGACACACAACGCAATTAAGAATAAGGACGTGACAATTCAACCATCAATAGGAGATAATTAAGGAGTAATAAAACCTAAGTAAACACATTTTTAAACTATCATACGAGCACACAATAATTAGACATAGACTACATACTGTTGAGTTTATGATATATAAAATACAATAAAACATAAAGACATCAAGAGTACACAGCGAAAGACTTAAGATCATAACAAATAAATTAATTAACTGAAAGTATGCGTAACGTACCTCTTGCGAATATCAAATCCCTCGAGCAAAGCAAAACAACCCTCGAGCAAAGCAAACCAAAGAAGTACTTATTGGTGTAAGAATAATTTCTTACAACCACGTTCTTGTACACACGAATTAACCAAACGAATCAAGCGATTGCTAGATCTAACACAAGTCCTCGTTTAAGAAAAACGAAACCAAACTCCCTTACTTGGGGTGTTCGGTGAATAATGGACTAGAGAGAGAGAGAGATCTAGGTTAATTCAATGCACAAGTGTATGAAACCCTAGAACCTAACCTCCTTATATACTAGTAGGTAAACTTAGGGAACAAGTTGGGAACTAGGCCTTGGAGAGACCCCTATGGCCGGCCATTATGAAAGCCCAAAGCCCAATCCATAACTTTTCCAAGTTTTCCATTTCTAGTCCTTCTCTTTTCCATTTAACGGTCGTTAGTCATTTTTCCGTTAAATACATAACGATCATTAACCGGACTTAATGTGTAATAATTAATCGTAAACATAAACATTAATTATTAACTTTAATTCTCATTCGCTAATGTGTGCAATCCGTGGTCACGAGTTCGAATCCGACATTCACATATTTGTAAATATATACATTTCCAACACCCCACTGGATATGTTTACAAAACATGAAATGACATTGGTTAGCGTCTAGCAACACGCCAATGCCCCCGGTACAACTCGTGTATGGTTTTCTGGAGACAAACCAAGTTTGATGATTCATCATCATATTCATCCTTTTGTTTCTAATACCATGTTAATAAGAATATAGATCTCACTCATTTCTTAATTAACTATTCTGTTTCTCGCTTTATATGATTGAGTAAGATTACCAATTCTTCTGAACATAAGACCTTGGGTATGGCCATACAAACATCTTAACAATCCTACGAGGGGCCCAGTAGTATTATACTTCAAAATAAATTTGAAGGAAACAAATCCCATTTTGACTACAAGCGTGATTCATAAATTTCGCAACACTTACGAAAACAACCCTTATAACTACCGATTCGTGTAGCGTTAGATTGCTTCACAAAAATGCACTACATCCATGACATATCTCTTGTATCTCAAGTCAGAGGATAAATATCCATGATATACTTAATGACAAAGATCCATAAAGTATCATCATGCGGGTGGGATAAGTCTTATACTCAATTCATTGAATATCATCTGAAATTAGTCATGCTACGCATCAATATACTTTCAAGTATATTCTAACTAATACTCAGATTTGTCTTAATTCAATATCATTCCCATGTTATTGATTGACAACGGACTATTTAGAATAACTTAAGTTATTCATGGATTTAAACATGCAAATATAGGACACTATATTACAAATGAAATTAAACGTATAACGTACTTTAATTCATTATAAATAATAATTGTTTAACATCCTTTATCCAAATACTAAATAGATCAATGCATGAGAATACTAGTTAATGAATTTTGCCACAAGTCATGAAAATCATACTTGTTGACAAGGCATAATTTCAATTAACTTTGATCTATAGGAATTTTGAGAATACTTATTTCAAGAATTCAATAAGTGAATTTCTTGTATATGTTTACACATATCTTGATATTGTCATATCATTCCATAAGGTGCGTGATAACCTAAACCACCTTTATATGACAATCATTTTTCAAAACTTTTAATGTTTTTAAAGTATTCTTCATTCTTTTAATGTATAATGCAACTATGCTCTTAGTTGAGCATAACTAGTCAACATGATCATCATCAAGGATACCATGACTAGAATTGAGTGTCATCTCAATTATACCAGCATCATTGTGTACAACAATATATTCTTTAAACATCCGTAAACTTCGAACAGTTATAGTGTAATGTTGGTGCCTACCAAATTCAAGTTTGTTGGCAATGAAAATTATGAAATAATTGCCATATATTCGTCTATAGAATCTAGGAGCATATCCAGACTGTGGAATGTGATTCTAAATCCAAACATATTCTTTTTAAAATATTTATTACACTAACAACTTTCAATGTTGTCAAATCATCTTGTAACCAAGCATGACACAACAATCTTATACACAACATGATGTACATGATGAATCTTCAAGTTAAACTTTAAGATCTCATTCATATTATATCTTGTTAAAGATATGTATTTATCATGTTTTATTAGACTCATTTATTTTTGACATATGTTTATAAACATATATTCCAAAGTTGTATGTCTTATTTCCAAATCTTACAAACAAAGTTTCATTCCCAATTAAAACTTAATTTAGGTGGAATGTAGTTGCCCATACAAAATATAAGATTTAAGAAAATAATACTCCCACTAGCTTTCAGGAATACTTATGAGCTATCTTATTTTAATTTATTAAATCAAACATTGATTTAATATTAAACATAAGAATCATCTCATAGATGCATGCATATATCCATTCATGGATTCTTGCAGTTTGTACATATTCAAAGATTATTTGAATTCATTAAACTACTTTGTATTACTTATCGTCCTCGCAAAAGTAATTCCACAACAAAGAGTTTTGATATTCATTGTCAAAATTCCATATCAATGAAACTAAGTATGACAATTATAATCTTTATACTTTTATTTAATGTATCTAGAGAAGAATATTCAATCATAGTTAATTGCTTAAATATGATTAATATTATTATCACTAGACATGCATTAAATATGTGTACAATATTGTCCATATGATTTCTACACAAAGATTTAAACCACTAGGGTTTCCATCCTTTGAAGAAACTCATATTCATTATTAAGATAAACCAAGTATCTAAAGTTGATTATCTTTATGGATGACATCTCAACATTCATAGTATGATTGATATACCACAATTCAACATTTGGTAAATTTATCATTATGATTAACAGGCTTACCATGATCCTGTAACTCATATTCCTCAACATATTAAATATCTGAGATATCCTTACGGATCTATGAATGACAATTCCATCATATTGAGGTCTATCATATACATGTTTAGCCTCATCATGATATTTGCTAGTGCATTTTAGAAGATTATGTATTTTGTAATTCAATCTTTCAAGATTTAAACAAAACTCCCACTTGCCTTTAACAATTTAAAGATTACCTTTAAATAGTTTATCAAGTAGAGCAACAATACATTGTTCTCTTTTGGGATGTTACAAAAAAACATTGACAGTTCCTAACATTAGTTTGTTACAACTCACTCTATAAGTAGTTTAACAAATTCATAACTTCATTTATAAGACTTAATGTGATTCATCACATTCCATAAACAAATGGTGTCTTATTAATCTTCTAGTTTGGAGTCTTATTGAGTATATTCAATCTATACTCAATCTACTAACCTTGATAACTTTTGGAAGAAACTATAGTTATCTTGAATCAAACAATGCCAATAGAGTTTGATTCTTCTAACTGAACATACCATAAAACTATGGTATTTCCTTAGAATTAATATTGTAAGATTAATCTAACAATATTTAAGATGACCATCTACTCTTTGGTTTATCATATTTACCAACAAAGTAAAACTTAATGGTACAATAGAATTACCAAGTCAATTGCATGTATTATAACACAAGTATTTTTGACCAAGTCAAAAGATATAACAGTTATAATCCCACTATACGTTATAAGTCTTTGATCAACTCATTGACTTCATGCATATGTCTTAAAACATAGCAAGTTAACATCTTACTTTATATTCTAAGTCTTGTATTAAAAGACTTCATGTTTGTGACTTTACAAAATCATAAACATTTATAACTAAAGTAATTATGAACACTGCCTCGAGTTTCAATTAATATTTCAAATTAATATTTACTACATATATTTAAGTCATTCAATGAATACTCAATTCAAGGTAGTATTAGATTACTTCATTTAATTATGTCATTCCATGAAATGTTCCATGTAAGAAACTGCAGAATCATCCATGCTCGTTCTCACGACACGTGGATATTTTACCTTGGGCTACAATCTAGTTCACGTTCTCACGTAACATAAATTGTAACTACAAGTGTTTCTTAAATATTGAATGACATAAATATTTAAAATAAAGTAGTCTTTGTTATCATCTTGACACATGTTCTTAATAGGGCAATCATACATATTTAAATGTATACTTCTTATTAGAACGTTATTCTCTTACTTTTCAGTCAAGAGAATTCATTTAAATCATATTAATATGTGTTGTACCTTGCACACAATAAAGATTTCTCCCACTTGTGCATGGAACAACATCATGTAACATATAAACAACACGATACACGTTCGTTTATTTGATTAATATGATTTGTGTCATAGATATAACTAGTAGATATAGGACTATATTGATTTGTAAGGAAACGCACATGACAATCCTTAAAAAACATAAGTGCCTACAATTGGAAAGTAATTATCTTTGAAGATAATCTGGGTTACTACACAGGAAATAAGGCTTGTAGCTCCCACTGAATTAGAAATCATTAAAACAACTTCTTATTCAGTAATGCAACACAAATGCTCCCACTGAATATGACAACATTGTAAGTGTTGCATAACCAGTGAAAACAACTTGCTTGCTTTTTACTTTCCTACACCTTTAAAGAACCATACTTAATCATTACTAAGGTACTAAAAGGTGTATTCTACTCTTTGAATGATGGGTTATCCATCAATGTTATTAACTTGAAAAATTGGGTATGCAATTTCTTCCTTAACAGGTCTACCTTCCCCATACTGGTATGTAGCACCTTTAAAGGTTAAAGTAAAACAACTAGATAAATTAAGCTAGTTTTCCTTTTACCAATTTTCACGGTAATTTTTCTAGCTTCTAATTTTGTAACTCATATACATGTTTTTCAGTTAACCAACATTCATGTTTGTTACAAAAGGATTCTTTCACCTAATGAAGGTAATGAAATCTTTATGGAAAATATGACGTGCAATTCATTGCTATGAGTTACATTAGAATTAAGACAATTCAAAACGTTCCTATTATACCTTTCTCATTCATGAAAAGGAATAGGATTGAGTCTAATGCTTCTCCCATGGAAAAGAGACTTCGTTTGTCTTTTCAGTAAATTATTCTCGATCAAACATTTGTTTGAAAGCGAGAATGGAGCAATTCTTGATCAAAGACTAAACTTTGTTTCTGGTTAAATGTTGCAATTATACATTCAAAAGAATTACAAAATTCAATTTTAGTATTTTCGATAATTAACCTTTTTCAAGAAAATTAATTACCCATGGTTCATAAGCATATAACCATTTAATTTTCACTGAAAAACTAGGATCCAAATTGTCATAATCTCATTACATCAGTTGATCTGCTAGTAATGAACCTTATTCAAAGTGGTAGAGCTTTTGCTCAATTGCCAATTTCAATTGCAATTCCTAGATTTATGGGATTTACATATAGCCAATTTCAATTGCCATGTAAACATGTTTTATCCCATCTTATGCCTTGAGTTGCCAGTTCTCACTACAAAACTCAATTAAGTTGTCCAACTTAAGCGCAAAATCGTCCATGCCCGTTCTCACGACACGTGGACATTTTACCCTTTGATTACGATCTAAGTCACGATCTCACGCAAATAAAAGGTAATCTTAGGTGTTTCCGTTTCGTTGGATGGCATATAACTTAAATTAAAGGGTAATAATTTTGATGTTAAATCAAATATGTACAAAGATGTCATGCATTCATCTTCGTAACATAGGTTTTATTAAAACATTTATATCTTGTTTTAATGTTTAAGTTTTCATCATCAAACTTTAATTGAGGTATTGGTTTCACCAATCAAGGAATTTAGTGTTAATTATCATCCATTATACCGTACTTTTGCATAAGTGTAAACACTTAGTGTTTGGATAATTACCACCTAAGTGGCGCATGGAATCAACACTAATTCGCCCTTAAGATGAGCTTGCACATTTAATGACTTACTAAGTAGCTCCACTCGAACTTACAAGGGGAGAGGACGGTGCGTGCTAAAGCACAACCTTAGACATCCATTCGGTGTGATGTGCGCACTTCTTTAAACCCCTTTTATTAGTTCATTCTCATGGGTGAGCCGTTCGGTCATTTGTACCAAAGTCATCAATCAATTAAACGATTATGATTACTATTCTTAAAAATACATGTTTCACCATTGTTTAGATCGGTTTATTTTTCTTGTAAAATACCCTTGTTACAAAACATAAACAAGCAAGTATTTAAAAATAAACAAATAAACAATAAATGCATAACAAATAAAGTCATGCATATCAAATAGCCACATGCAAACGGTTTAGATAAATCCTATTAATTAACCAATTAATATATATTGAGGTCTTCCCCAATTTTAGATCTATCCAAATTAGTGTATATCACTTAACCACGAAAGACATACAATAAAAGCGGATCCATGATAAAACATGCATGTAATTATCATGGACATAAAATTACACTTAACAATTAATGCAATTAAATCAAAGTTACGCATATACACATAAAGTTGTATGCATCTTAGGGTTTCTAATCCAATTAAAACAATAGTTTACAAAACCTAATTAGGGCACAAAATAAACGCCCCCTCAAAATTAGGGTTTAGGTTAAGCAAACCCTAGATCTAAGCATACAAATAATAACACATTCATGTTTATTTTAATTATGTGTTTGATAATTAATTACTTGTTATACAAGGCTCGTGATGCCTTTGTTGAGTTTATGATATATAAAATACAATAAAACATAAAGACATCAAGAGTACACAGCGGAAGACTTAAGATCATAACAAATAAATTAATTAAGCGAAAGTATGCGTAACGCATACCTCTTGCGAATATCAAATCCCTCGAGCAAAGCAAAACAACCCTCGAGCAAAGCAAACCAAAGAAGTACTTATTGGTGTAAGAATAATTTCTTACAACCACGTTCTTGTACACACGAATTAACCAAACGAATCAGCGATTGCTAGATCTAACACAAGTCCTCGTTTAAGAAAACGAAACCAAACTCCCTTACTTGGGGTGTTCGGCGAATAATGGACTAGAGAGAGAGAGAGAGATCTAGGGTTAATTCAATGCACAAGTGTATGAAACCCTAGAACCTAACCCTCCTTATATACTAGTAGGTAAACATAGAGAACAAGTTAGGGAACTAGGCCTTGGAGAGACCCCTATGGCCGGCCATTATGAAAGCCCAAAGCCCAATCCATAACTTTTCCAAGTTTTCCATTTCTAGTCCTTCTCTTTTCCATTTAACGGTCGTTAGTCATTTTTCCGTTAAATACTTAACGATCATTAACCGGACTTAATGTGCAATAATTAATCGTAAACATAAACATTAATTATTAACTTTAATTCTCATTCGCTAATGTGTGCAATCCCGTGGTCACGAGTTCGAATCCGGACATTCACATATTTGTAAATATATACATTTCCGACACATACACCTTAGATTAGATAATTAGATAAGTAGAGTAATCGGTAGAAATACCAACCCCAAAATCCAAACCCCGAGATTCGTACCTTTCCATTCTAAAAAAAAACATAAAAAGATAAAAAAATAATCTTCCTCAACCCCAACCTTAGCGTAGTAACTTTTCACTAGCATTCCTATTCCCCTAGAGAACGATATCAATACTCGTGGCTTACCCTAATACTACACTACAACGATTAGGTTCACTGCCTAGGGTGTTATAAAACTTGCTCGAAGAAAAGGAAGTTCCTTTGACCCCGAACGACGCGTGTAGCGTTATCAGTTTTTGACTCTGGTGCTAATCAGCACCTTGCTGTTTCTACTGATGGAATGTTTAACGTTGCTGATATATCTAGTTTAAAAATAACTATTGGTCACCCTAATGGTACTCTAGCTACTATAAGTCATGTTGGTAATCTGAAGCTTACTAATAATGTGGTTTTGTATGATGTTTTAGTTATTCCTGGTTATTGTGTTAGCCTGTTATCTGTTAATAAACTTATCAGAGATAGTTTGTTGGTTTTGATGAGGATAAGTGTTATATTCCGGACTTGAAAAGGGAGAATGTCTTAGGGACTGATAGTCAGTCTGATGGCCTTTATTTGTTTGATATGCAACCTGAAAATTCTGTGAGTAAATGTAACATGATCATGTCTTATAATGTGTCTAAGTTTGTTTGGCATAACAGACTGGGTCATCCTGCTGATCCAGTCCTGAATGTTCTTAAGTCTGATTTTGGTTTCTCCAAAAATGTTTATGTGCATGTATGTGAGATCTGTCATAGGGCTAAGCAAACAAGGGAACCATTTCCTTTGTCTGACCATAAGTCTGAGACATTGGGTGAACTTGTTCATCTAGACTTATGGGGTCCATACAGAGTCACTAGCAGAGAAGGTTATAAGTACTTCTCGACTGTGGTTGATCACTATTCTATGGCAGTATGGGTATACTTAGTAAAAACTAAGGATGAAGTGTTTGATGTTTTTGTGTCTTTTATAAACATGTTTTATAATCAGTTCAATTCAAAGATTAAAATTGTAAGATCTGATAATGGAACAGAATTTGTGAATAAAAAAATACACCAAGTTTTTTCTGATCTTGGCATAATACATCAAACTTCTTGTGCTCATACTCCTCAGCAAAATGAGATTTCTGAAAGGAAACATAGACACTTGCTTAATGTGGCAAGGAGTCTTATGTTTCAGGGGGAATTCCTTTAAGATCCTGGTCTGATTGTATTTTAACTGTTGTCTATCTGATTAACATGCTGCCATCTTATGTTCTAAAAGGTAAATGTCCCTTTGAGATGATTCATAAAAGAAAACCTAATCTTTTCCATTTGAGGTCTTTTGGTTGTCTATGTTTTGCAACAGTTTTAAATAATCATGGTAAAATGAGTTTTAGGTCTAAAAAATGTGTTTTAGTTGGATATTCTACAGTAAAAAAAGCTTATAAACTTTTGAGTTTGGATACAAGAAATGTGTTTTTTCATAGAGATGTAAGGTTTTATGTAAAGTTTTTTCCTCTTAAAATGAAAACCTATGATTCTGCTTATGCACAAAGTGCAAGGGAAGCAGATCATTTGAATTTTTTTGATAATATGGGGTCTCAAAGTTCCAATGATGAAGGGAGAGATTCACCAGTTGATGATGGCAGTGAGCCACCTTCCTTTGATGCGGCAGATAATACACAAGGTATTACAACAAATACTGCACAAATGCATCAGGAAGGGTGGAAATCTGCAACTAACTATGGTGACCAAAACTGGTCTGAGGGCAATGTTGGTCAAAATTTAAATGAATCATCTCAAACCAGTCAAGTTAATAATGATGTGCGATCGATGTGCGCCTCTCTGTTTTAAGAAGGTCTAATAGAGAAACTAAGCAACCTGTTAGGTTTAATGATTATGTGCTTAGTTCCAAGCTCAGATATGGTATAGAGAAGTATGTTGATTATAGGAGATTGAATGTGTCAAATAAGTGCTTTGCTTCCACTTTGAATAAATCTGTTGAGCCTATGTGTTATAATGATGTTGTTAAAGACCCTAATTGGGTTGATGTTATGAATAATGAAGTTGAGGCTTTAAATAGAAATAATACTTGGACTGAATGTGATTTACCTCCTGGTAGAAAACCTATTGGTTCTAAGTGGATATGGAAAATAAATATAAGTCTACATGAGAAGTTGAAAGGTATAAAGCTAGGCTTGTTGCTAAGGGCTTTAATCAAAGAGAAGGATTTGATTATGATGAAACTTTTAGCCCTGTAGTTAAGATGGTTACTGTGAGAAGTTTGATTAGTATTGTTGTTAATATGTTTTGGCCATTATATCAGTTAGATGTAAACAATGCTTTCTTGTATGGTGATTTGGTTGAAGATGTTTACATAACTTCGCTTGAAGGTTATAACAGTAATGATAAAAACAAAGTATGCAAGCTTAATAAGTCTTTGTATGGTCTTAAACAGGCACCAAGGCAGTGGAATGCTAAACTCACTGCTGCCTTGGTTGAACATGGTTTTGTTCAAAGAAAATTTGATTACTCTTTGTACATTAAACAAAAAGGATCTATATTTGTTGCTTTTCTTGTTTATGTGGATGATATTGTGATTGCAAGCAATAATGAATCTGAGATTAGTAGCTTTAAAAGGTTTTTAAACTCTAAGTTTTTAATTAAAGGCCTTGGTGAGCTCAAATATTTTCTTGGTATTGAAGTCT
The DNA here is from genome assembly GCA_022545495.1 of Chrysanthemum lavandulifolium. Lineage (NCBI taxonomy): Eukaryota > Viridiplantae > Streptophyta > Magnoliopsida > Asterales > Asteraceae > Chrysanthemum > Chrysanthemum lavandulifolium. The sequence goes on from CM040243.1 coordinate 15,813,669, forward strand.
TAAGGAATGAAAAGGGGGGTTTGTATGTCTCAAAGGAAGTATCGTTTAGAATTGTTATATGAGTATGGTTTGTTGGCTACAAAGCTAGTGGACACTCTTCTTCCTGAGAATACTGTTTTGAATCATATTGAGTCTAACAAAGACAAGTGCTTAAACAATATTATTGCTTATCAAAAGTTAGTTGGAAAACTTATATACCTCACTAATACCAGGCCTGATATTAGCTATATTTTCACTGTCTAAGTCAAGATATGCATTATCCTTTACAGTCTCATATTAAGGCTGCTTTAAGAGTTTTGAAATACTGAAAAGGGTCACTTGGGTCTGGGTTGCAATTTAATAAAGAATCTAGTCTTAAGTTGAGTGCATATTCTGATGCAGACTGGGCTAAATGTCCAAAAACTAGAAAATCTTTTACTAGTTTTTGTGTTTTTTTTGGGTGATTCATTGATTTCATGGAGAAGTAAAAAAACAAGCTACTTTGTCTAAGAGTTCAGAAGAGGCTGAATATAAAAGCCTTGCTTCTGTGGCTTCTGAAGTTATTTGGTTGGGTAACTTGTTGCATAGTTTGGGTCTAAATGGGTTGTTTCCATTGAATGTGTATTGTGATAGTAGTGCAGCCATACAAACTGCAGCTAACCCTGTGTTTCATGAAAAAACAAAGCATTTTGAGTTAGATGTGCATTTTGTTAGAGAAAAGGTGGCTACTGGTGTTATTGTGACTAACAAAGTTCATACAGATGAGCATACTGCATAAATTTTACAAAGTGTCTTAGTCAGTCTCAACATAAGGTTCTTTGCAAAAATCTTGGTTTGTTTGACATGTTTGCAGGTGTTAAAAATTCTGGTATGGATAACAAAGGAGTTGATGATGGTTGTGATAATCAGCTTGAGGAGGGGTGTTGAAGTTATTTGTGCAAGCTGCTCTTCTATAAGTTGAGGGGCTAGTTATGTCATTGCTCAAAAGTTGTTTATGCTTTAAAGAAGAAAAGTGATGATTGTCAAGTTTCTCATTCTGGAGGGCTAAAGTGGAAATATCTTGAGTATATATTGAGTCATCCAGATCTAAGGTTTGTATCATTCATTCATTCCGTCTTGTATTCTGATTATTTTCTCTCTCAAGTGTTTCTACACATAGTCGTGTACTCTGGTAGTTGATTCAAAATCAAACACCTTTGATCTTGTTAGTTTGTGTGATTAAGAGTGTTTGTAGTGAGGTTGTGTGGTGTCCTTCTGAAGGAGATCACATCTTGTCTTTTGTATTCGTTTGGTAAGCACATATTTAGGGACTTATCTGCCATAGCAGTTGATTAATAAAATACACCAAGGGGTGGTTGGCTGGGTGTAATATCTGGTTGTTGTGTGTTCTTTATCATTTTTACAAAAAATCCAAAGCTAAAACATAAATCAATGTCAAATTTATCATGATTATGATTTTTAGTCAAAGCTCATATATTTTGGGTATGTTTATTGGTGAGTGTTTGAGATCTCGTGGAAAACTAGACATTAATAAATGTTTTGTTTTGCGACAAAATTTATATGTCCTCCGTCTCAAAATTATTCTCCTCGTTTGACTTTTTTAGTCTTTCTTTTATAATTTTGACCTTAAATATTTTTGTTTGTTCTATATAATACTTGATGCAAAATATATGAATGGATTGCATTTTAAATGTATTTTCATTTGTATAATTTCATAAGCTATTTTATATCACAAATAAATATTTAATGTCAAAGTTGAAAAAGAAATACCGAAAAAGTCAAACGGAGACAATAATTTTGAGACGGAGGTAGTAGAAGCTTATGAAATTCAAAGGTTTGCTTTTCTTTTACAAGCTACTTGAAATATCTTAAGAGTATGGGAATTTTTGAAATGATTAATTATATTTTTTTTGGGTAAAGCTCCCCAGTAAAATATATTACACCAAAAAAACATTTATATGATTAATTATATTAATACCCTTGAATCAATATCTATATCTTTGTTCAAATGTCTATTTCATAGTCATAAGCTCCAGCTTTAGCTAGTTTGTCATAAAAATAACCCATTGTATAAGCTTCAGCTAGTTCTGCAATAGATGAACTTTAGCCCCTTTCTTTCCGAATAAGAATAAACTGAGATAGACCAGCAAGTTTGAAGAAGAAAAAAAAACTATAAATAGAAAGATCCTTTGGTTATGTGAAAATCAGTGGCCACTATTAAAATTCAAAAAAGAGTCAAATAAAGCATTGTTTCATATTCAAGAATCATTTCCACAAACTTCACACAAGGCATATATGCGGACATCATCATCATAAAAGGTCACCAAACATGTTGTGTGTGTTTTGGTGAGCTGCAAAAGTCCAAAGTTTCAAATATTCCAAAATTTGTGGGCCAATGTAATTACGTTTGGAGACTCGTGGTGCTCGGTGTGGGAGGTGATTCGCCCGACAAAGGAACCAAAAATTGACCAATGGCGCGTTAAACCTGCACCATGGATCCCGTCGTCCATTCGCCATCCGGCATTTAGCAGGTGAAATCACGACCCGCCACCTTTTTTTTTTTTTTTTGAGTGTGTGGGTATTTTTAATGAGCTATTTTATGAGATCTACAAAGTATTATTGGGAGGGTGATGAGGTGGCAGATAAATAACGTGTTATTCGTCACTACCAAACCGAGCACTCTAATAAGTTTTCTTACTCAATAATACATACTTTGTGCTAAACATAGTTTATATTTTTGTATACCGATTTTCTAACAACAACCTTATAAGTTTTGTTTAAGCATTTCAAGTTTATAAAAATGACATTAAGTAAGCTCATATATTTCATAATTATACACTTTAATCATTTTAAACATGGTACATGATGTTAACTATAAAATATTTGACGTACATTAAATGATAATTATGTATATTAAAGTTTAGTCTGCTTTTATATAAGTTTCCTTACAATCGAAAGACTAATGCTATGAAGCTCGTTCAAGTTGGGGTATACCTGATGGCTGATGAACACAAAGTTACACGAAAGCAGGTCTAGCCAAACACGAAACAATAATTGGAATTCGATGTCCTTGTTGGCTTGTTGCTACCCTTGGTTCGACACCTAAAGATGTGTTGTTTTCACATATCACATCTTGTCTTTGTTTCGTGTTCTAAACCATGAATGGTTTCCAAACAATGTGATGTTAGGTAATGTTGGGCAAATCATTTGTCAAGATTAATTCATGTGTAATGTTTCATGATCCGTGTATGCTTCTTACTTCTATTATATAGAAGTATTCTTATTAGTACTACTACTCATGCAAGGCACGATGATAGGAATGATCAAGGGTGGTTTTTGAAAATTTACATGAACTCGATGAATGTTTGTCGCTAGTGTAACTTTCTATTAAATATCACGATTTTTTTTTAAAATAAGCATGGTTTTGAAAATCTATGTCACATAAATACATGTTTTGTTTAATTAGTTCTAAATTCAAGGTAGTTAATATATACGTTGTGATGATATAACCACTTTCGCATACAGATAAACAGCCGTGTGAGATTTGATATGCACATCACAATAAAAAAAAATGATATGTACCTCGCACATATGCAAATGCTTTGTTATATTTTTGTTTTTTGAGATTATACAAGGATTATTAAAGTTTTATGGTAATTTTATTTATTATTGACTACGACATACTTGACTCAAACAAACCCATCATAATCAATAAACATCTCTCGTATATACGCAAAACTTCCAAAGAAAATATCCGAATGGTAAATAAAGGACATCTATCACATCAAGCTCAAACGTATACGTCTTGTCTTGTGCTTAAATTTAGAGCAAATATCAAATTTGGACCATTTTCTATTTTACGGTCCACTATTTAGTAAACAAAACTGTTTTATAAATTTAGTTTTGCGTGACTTTATTGAAAACTTGACACGTTTTTAAAAGTTGGCGAGGTTTTTTTTACTAAATCGAAGTGACATTTTATACGATCAATGTTATGTTTTGCTATACCAGTTTGTTATGTTAAAAAAGTCAACCGTGAGTCTTTCTTTATTATTAAAAATCAAATGTGTGTCTTATTTATTTATTTATATATTTTTCGACTAAAAAAGTGAGAATTATGGTTAACTTTTTTAATAAGACAAACTGGTGTAGCAAAAAACATAACTTTAGTCGCATAAAATATCACTTACAGAGAGAAAAAAAAAAAAAAAAAAAAAAACTCTCTGGCTTTTGAACACACGTGAAGTTTTCAATGGAGTCACATGATCTATCAATCGCGCAATACTTTTCTCGCTCCTTTTAATTTCCTTTCAATGAAGAAGTTCCTCATGAAGATGTTCTTTCAGCAGCTGAGTCTATTGGGTGCTCTACTTTTACTGCTCCTTTTAATTTCCTTGGCGTTAAAGTGGGTGGTTTGATGTCGAGAAGTAGTTCTTGGGAGGAGGTTATTGGTAAGCTTTCCTCTCGTTTATCCAAATGGAAACTTAAAACTCTCTCTATTGGTGGTCGTCTCACCTTAATTAAATTTGTTTTAAGCTCACTACCATTGTATCATATGCCCATCTTCAAATGTCCTATGGGTGTTCTTAAGCTTTTGGAATCGATTCGTCGAAACTTCTTCAATAGTGTGTCTAACTCAGATAGAAGGCTTGCGTTGATTGCTTGGGAAAAGATTATGGCTTTCAAGAAAAATGGTGGGCTTGGTGTCTCAAGTTTTTTTTGCCCTTAACCGAGCTCTTATATTCAAATGGATTTGGCGTTTTATCTCCCACGACTCCTCCTTGTGGGCTCGTTTCATACAGGCTATTTATGGCATTAAGGGAGCTCTTGATATTTCTCATAATATTCCCAAGCGCAGCTCTCTTTGGTTAGATATTATACATGAAGTCAAACATCTTTCCCATAAAGGTATTGATATCTGCTCTTTTTTGAAGAAAAAAAAAGCTGGTAATGGTGAATGCACTTAATTTTGGGAAGATTGTTGGCTCTGTGATGAGTCTTTGAAACAAACTTATCCTAGACTTTTTCTGTTGGAATTGAACAAAACATTACTGTTCTTTGCTAAGATGAGGACTCGACCACGATTTCTTCTTTTAGACGAGCTCCTAGAGGTGGTAATGAAGAGGTTCAGTTCCAGCTTCTTCGTGCTAGCTTAGCCAATGTTCTTATTCCCCAAATTAAAGATCGTTGGGTTTGGAAATTAGATTCGTCGGGTGACTTTTCGGTGAAATCAACTCGCTCTTTTATTGATGACTCGTTGTTGCCAAAAGCGGATGTTCCTACGAGATGGGTTAAAGTGGTTCCCATTAAGATCAATATCTTGGCTTGGAGAGTTTGCTTGGACAAGTTGCCAACTAGGCTTAATCTTTCTTTGCTAGGCGTTGACATTCCCTCTATCCTTTGTCCGCTATGTAGTATTGTCGTGGAATCTTCCTCACGCCTCCATTTCTCTTGTCAGTTAGCTCGCTCCTTGATGCTAAAGGTAGCTCGTTCGTGGGAGTTGGATATTCATGACTTTAATTCGTACGACGATTGGATTGTTTGGCTTAACAATATCAGGTTAACTTCGAATATTAAGGAGATTTTGTAAGGTACTTGTTATGTCACGTGGTGGGTTATTTGAAAGTTTCGTAACCAAGTTTTGTTCGGTCCTAGTCATTCGCGTTTGGAGCTTCTTTATGATGACATTGTTCGTTTGTCTTATTCTTGGTGTTCTAATAGATGTAAATTTAATTATGATTGGAACGCTTGGATGATATATCCTAGATACTTTTCTTTATAATCTATTCTAGCTCGTTGCTAGTTTTTAATAAAATTGCCGTTTAAAAAAAAATCGCGCAATACTAAATTTTGAAAACTAATTATACTATATACTAAAACCCATTTGGATCACTGTAGCAACAGTACACACGGAAATTTCATGTTAGCCTCATTTTAGCCCCGAGGTTATTGGTCATTGCAAAGTTAGTCCCGAATTCTCCTCCATCAACACACAAATTGGTAAGCAAATTAAAAGGAACACGAAGAGCAACTAGAAAATGGGTTTTGCTTAAAATGACATTTTATCAAACACTTGGTGATCAACTGAAATATTTGGGGGAAATGATGGATAGGTGATTTTGGAAGTGGGTTTGAAGTAATGTTTGTGATGGGGCGGATGTACTGAATATGTAGGAATGAAAAGTTGGGTTAGGGTTTTGATTTAACCTGGTTAATTTGATGACATAAATTGGGGGAAATGATGGATAGGTGATTATGCAAGTAGGTTGTGAAATAATTGAGATTTAGTGGATTAAAGATAAGTTAAAATTGAATTTGGTTATGGAGGTGTGGTGGTCTTACCTGGAATCGCCATGGATGAATTTGGTTAATGACGAAAGTCATTTGATATCATTTTTGATTCACGATTGGATTGTTTGGCTTAACAATATCAGGTACTTGTTATGTCACGTGGAAGGGTTATTTGAAAGTTTCAGTAACCAAGTTTTGTTCGGTCCTAGTCATTCGCGTTTGGAGCTTCTTTATGATGACATTGTTCGTTTGTCTTATTCTTGGTGTTAATAGATGTAAATTTAATTATGATTGGAACGCTTGGATGAAATATCCTAGATACTTTTCTTTATAATCTATTCTAGCTCGTTCTTTAGTTTTTAATAAAATTGCCGTTTAAAAAAAAATCGCGCAATACTAAATTTTGAAAACTAATTATACTATATACTAAAACCCATTTGGATCACTGTAGCAACAGTACACACGGAAATTTCATGTTAGCCTCATTTTAGCCCCTGAGGTTATTGGTCATTGCAAAGTTAGTCCTTAACGGTTGTTATCTAACAGTCGTGACGTAAATTTGTAACATAACAGTAACTTCAGGGGTTGTTTATGTGCAAATATTAAATAGAAATAGCCCCTAAGGTTAACTTTTAATTTCACCGTTAGTCCCTAAGGACTAACGTTGCAACAAACCGTCAATTTCAGGGACTAAAAAGGAAAATACTATTGCTACTGATGCAAACAAAGGCAAAAGCGTGGTCGCTCTGATTAAAAATAGTGGGGAATAGTGCATGTACTGTTCATAAGCAATTTACACTTTTAGTATCTCAATTTAGCTGTAAATCGCACCGTTAGTCCCCCGTTATCGACTTTTGCAAATTTAGTCCTTAATAACAAAAAAAAAATTACAATATTTTTATTTCGACTTAGATTAAACACAACATTCCCGCAGCAACGCGCGGGTGCCCCCGCTCGTTTTTTACTAAAGAAAGTAGGTGAAGTAGAAAATGGACCTAATTCAAAATTTCTTTAAAAATTATTACAAGTTCTAGTCTTCTAGATTCACTGGAACGATCTAAGAAAGTAGATGTGACAATTTTATCTAAAACAACAAAGAGAATTTGGTTGCTTTTGATTTCCACCAATGAATCAAAGTTGATAAAGTAGAAAGTTAACTTAAAAGTAAAACGGGTCAAACAATTAAAGTCGTCAAAACTATAATTTAAACACTTATACATTTTATTCAAATGAACCAATTGACCCGCCCATGTAACACTTTTGTTTTTAAATCATCCATCTACAAGACTACAACAAAGAATCAAGAAATGACTCGTGAGATTATAAGTACTAATCAACCATTAAAAAATGTTAAGCAATTCATTAAAAATCAACGTTTATTTCAATAAAGATTCTATGTTGGACGTTCTTTTATATTTGTAATAATCATACAAGTTGTTTTTGTAGGATCGTTATTTTTATGTGTTTGATGATTCGGGTGGTCTTAGGAGATCAAAATACATGTTTGCCATTAGAGAGAGAAAGTTAGAGAGTTGGGTGTTTTCTTGGTAGAGAGTTACTTCACAAAATGTAGAATATTAGATTGAAAAAGCACCACCCCTTCTATGGATGGAAGGGGTATTTATAGTTACATGAAATACGACCTCCTATCGGCCTGTGGATCAGGGATACAGTGGGTAAAGACCCGTCCTTCCTCCACGGTGTTGCACTACGCTAAACTAAACTAATAACTAACTAATAAACTGATAAATAACGTAAACAACGACAAATCTACGAGCTAACATATGCTAGACCATTATTGGGGTGACCGACTCTTTAACATGGAATTTTCTAATTCCTAACGGTTTTATTTTGCATGTTGTAATCTGTGTTAATATTCTTCTTGTTGTTTATGCGAAACTACTACACATAAAAAATTATATTGTTACAATAGGTTTGGCATGATAAAAGTTTATTTACATGTATACGACATCACTAAAGTATGAATAAAGAGCGATGGTGTAAAAGTCATCTTCATTACTTCATATTCTAATAATTAAAGTCGAAAAAAATAATTAGATCCATGTGTTTTAGCTTATTTCATATTTTAGTAAAGTAAGACCTTTAAGGTAATTTTATATTTTTATCCAATCACGGTCATAGTTGTGTGGTTGTTTACTTAAAGTAGACTTTATCACTTCTTAAAAATCCATATATTAGATCAACTTAAAACCAACAACTATTTGAAACCATATAGTTTTCAATCACATTTAAGAAGAGCGTTACAACAACAAAAGTATATGATGTACCATGTAAATTTGTGGATGCAAATAAATGATAAAATTCAAAAGTAAGTTAGAAAATGTCACTAAGGCTAGTCCCAGATTGACCTAGGACAACCTGGTCATCCAACACACGTCACTTTTCTCTCAAATGACCAGGACAACCCGGATGCCCCAATCGACGACCAAGGATTTTTTTTATTTTTTTTTTTTTTAATTCAAACATTTTAACATTAAATTTAAATTTCATTCAAATTAAAAAAACAATTACATTACTGAAATTAAAAAAAAATTAAACTAAAAAAAAAAAAAAAAACACATTACAATAGGAAATTAAAATAAACACTACAATACTTAAACTAATAATCTAAATTGTAACGTGCTTTGATTGTTGCCTTAACTTTCTCCAATTCTTCTAGTTGGCGGCGGTCAATTTTGGGTTGATTGGGGTGTTGTAGAAGATGATGTCGGACTCTGTTTTGATACCCTCAAGAGCTCCAGTTTTCTTTTTCATCTCGAGCTCTTTTTCCTCAACCGTAACCAAGTATCTTCTAAACCCTCCGTATTCTTACCTTTATCCCCTTTGACGGCTTTTGGTGTTGAAGAATGTTTTGCCAACGATTTCATAAATGAGTCGATGGAACATCATCATCACGAGGAGGAGGATGCTTTCTTCCTTCCTTTGTCACGACCACCGGTCGTGATTCTCTAGTCCCTTCTCGCAGAATCATCAACGTCTTGGACATCGAAAGGATCACGAGCTTGGGTTAAACAGAGGTAGTGGTAGAACCCTTTGTTTTCTTCCGACTATTCGTTTCGAAAGCCGGCAACTCAACGTCCTTCCAAGCAGCATGACCCTTTAAAACCTCGTAGCACTCCTCCAAAGTGAAATCATGACCGTACGTCATACGATATTCTCTAAGAGCTTTGGTAGTGTCGTCGATATCATTCTCACCGCTTCCATGGGTATTCTTGATATTCTCCATGATAGCACAATAATTACCAACCCTATTACGAATCCTGCTCTTCCATTTGGTAGTGCTGGAGTCATAGGTTCGGTCTTTGCCAGTTTCTTTCTTAAAGTAGGCGATCACTGCATCCCAAAACTTGAAGCGGTTCTGGGCGTTTCCTCTCGCCGCGTTTTCCGACACATAAACCCAAGCTTTACAAAGTACAACCTCTTCCTCCTTTTTCCATGCCCTTGCTTGTTTCCGGCTTCTTGCCTTTGTCCTTGGCCTTTGAAGCACGTCTAGATGGCTGCTTTGGTTTGATGGGGGACATCTCTTGATGAGCGGTTTTTTCATCATCGAATCATCACGGAATGGAAATGGAGCGATCCGTGGTGCGAACCGTGACCGAACCTTGTCCCATCAAGTATCTTGACTTGGGTAGTTTTGTGCCGGATACTCGGCATCCAATCTTCCAAATTCATGTCTAGATTAGTGCTTGAATCGGGAATAAGGTTGATCTGGTTGAGAAGGATAAATGAAGTCCATGTTTGGATGGTACGACGACCCACTAGGTTCTTGCCGTAATCGTGGTAAGGGCGTTGCGGTGGGACAAAAGGGCGGTTAAGATAAAACGCGTTTTGGTTTTGATTTGGTTGGGCTAGTTGTGATTGATAATCAAAACCTTGCGGACGAAAGCGAATAGGCGGTTTTGTTGTGGTGATATGCGGTTAACTCAAGTTGTTTTCGTGAAATTCGATCCGGGCATTTTGGGGTAGTCGTGATCGTCGGGTTTTGATTGTGGAGTATTTTTCTTTGACATTTTGAAGTTGGATAAGAATTAGATTGAAATGAATGTAGATGAGAAATGGTGAGTGGTGAATTGTGTTCGAGGTGAAGTTGGTATTTATAGAGTGGTAAAATGGGTTTTTTTTTTTTTTTTTTTTTAATGAGACCAAACGGTCGTTTTTTAAAAGTTGTTTTGATTTAATACAAACGGTCAAAAAAAAGGGGATAGAAGCATTAAACACATCGGTCGTAAATCCACTCGATATGCCCAAATTTGGTCTCTCGACCGATGTGACAACCTTCCACCACATACGAGGCAACCGATGTTCAAATCGGTCGACGGGGAAATTTTTTGTTGCCCAACCGATGTCGACTCCACGATTGCGTCCAGCCTAATTGTATGACAAGTCATTTTGTGGAAAGTTTGTGAGTCTTTTTTGTAATTATATTAGTTTTCCACATTTAAAGCTAACACTGAATCGATATTTATAAATTGTTGTAAAAGCATTGAAAACTAATGATTAGCCTACAAAATAGTCTCAAAACCAATATGTATAAGATAATATTTAAACCAAGTCAGCTAACCGCTTACAAAAATGTATGTTCACCTTGATAAACATAACCATTTAAAAAAAAATCATCATATCTAAAATCAACTGAACTACAAAAACACACTTGAATAGTAACTAGACATAAAATATTTAATCTTAGATCTCTATAAAAAATCAAAATAAAAACAAATCCCTAAGTATTTAACTCAAAATTATTATAGTCAACAACAACGATACCCAAATTTATCATATTCAAAGCTCCCATTTTCAACCCCTATAGTTCTGAATCATAAGAATTTTTTAATCACAAAATCAAGGGTGTGTTTAGTTTGTATAAAGGATTAGAATTGAATTTGGATTTAAATTTAAGTTAGTATAGAAGTTATATTTATTTTTAGGGCAAATGGCACAAAAAGGCATCAAAGTTAGGGTCCATTTCCAATTAAGGTATTCTACTTTTTTTCTTGCATAAAAAGGTACCAAACAATTTTTTTTGGCGGATTTGGGTTTTTTACTAACGTTCGTTAACTCATTTCGTTAGTATATTACATGTTTAGTCCTCGAATTCTTATCATATTTCATTCAACATCCCAAAAAAATATTGTAGGGCACCTTATGGAGAATTCTCTCTCTTCTAAAACCTTTTTACCCCACTAAACCCACGCCATTGAAATTCCTCTAAATGCTTTATTTCTCTACGAAATTTTAACGTGTTTTCTAATTAATAACATGTATTTGAATCGTCTTCTCATGGCGCACATAATGATGTTATTGGATTTCATTTTCATTGAGTTTTGTGAAAACCCCTCTTTTTCAAATTAAGAGAAAATCTAGTTGAGATCTGGCAGTCGAGTGAACAAGAAGAAAAAACAACAGTGATCCAACCACAACTCAGCCAAATCCGAATCCAAGCAAGAACCTCCCCACCACAATTCTACAATAATATGCGACTGATTTGATGGGTTTTTGTGTGGGTTCTTAAGGATTCGGTGGTTCTCATAAAAATGAAGAAAAATTGGAAAAGTTAACTCTTGCTTTATTGTCCTCGAATCTGTGAAAGGAAGATTCTTGACTAAACTTATTTTCACTCCTCTTCTTCAAGGTCGTCTTGTGACCCAGGCTTGGGAAGAAAAATTGGAAAAGTTAACTCTTGCTTTATTTGAGGGTTTGACCTTCGTTGGGGCGAGCAAAGGAGACAAGACAGAGATGTATCCATCTTAGTGATTTGAGTTATCATCTTTGTTTCTTGGATTTTGGTTTCGGGTTTTGTTGGGTGATTTTTGTTTGGGTTTGCATTTTCATTGGTTGAGGACGAAGAAGAAGTAGGTGGATCCATTTTCACTGGTTGAGGGCGTGAGTAGCAGCTGGTGCATTTTCGAGATCATGGTTAGGCTAACACTATCATTAACAATGGCATGACCTTCAGCTTTTACACTTCTCGTCAAGGAAATTGCAACTATAAAGTAAAGATAAAAGGAGATGAAATCTTAGTTCCAGCTTAGGGCGCAAAATAAATGGGTTGTGCTAGTTGGGTAAGGGCCAAGACATGTTTGGGTCAAAATGGGTAATTTTAATGTGCGGGTCAAGACAGGTTAGTTGGTCAAGACAGAAACCAAACCCACATTTAGGAAAGATTTAAACTTTGAGAAAACAGATTCGATATACGTACAACATAAGAGAAGCGAAAGATCGGGTTTGTTAAAGCTTATCCCGGTGGTGTATTTGGTGAAAGAAGCGAGGCGGTGTCAAATCCAACTTCACCACCAAGAAGCACATCCTTGTTGCCAATCTTTGCTGACAACATTTAAAAGCGGGGATGGGTTCGGACTATCTGGAATCAATGGCAATTCGTTTTCTTGTTCATCTTTGGTTGTTTTTTTTCATTGTTAATTCTAGTGTAGGTTCTTGTCCGTATGTATTGTTTTGTAATCCTGTTGGAAAATTTTTTTGGATGTTGAATGAAATGATTATACAAATTCGAGGACTAAACATGTAATATACTAACGAAGTGAGTTAACGAACGTTAGTAAAAAACCCAAATCCGCCAAAAAAAATTGTTTGGTACCTTTTTATGCAAGAAAAAAAGTATAATACCTTAATTGGAAATAGAACCTAACTTTAATGCCTTTTTGTGCCATTTGCCCTTTAATAAATTGTTAATTCTGTAATTAAATTATAACTAAAAATATCTCATTCGTTTTAAAATTATTGTTTACCGGATATAAAAACACACGGTTTAAAAAAATAAAACAACTACATTCTTCAACCAATCAAATATCATCCTCACGCACTAAATTCTCTTTTGATTGGTTGTCACAAGAAGAGGACTATTATTTTGGGTACATCCTAAAATGGATATGAGTACTATAATTTTAAAACGGAGTGAATATTATAAAGTGAAAAGATGTGTGAATGTGTGAGAGAAAAAAAGAGAGATATGAGAAGGATTGTGTGTAAGACTGTTTTTTATGGTGACCATTACCATCACTTCCACGTCAACGTCACATCACCACTATCATCACCTTTTACCTTACGTGGTCATCACCTTTTACCTTATGTGGTCAAATACCCAAAAAGAAAATGGTGATGGTGATTTTTTTTATCACACGTGAGGGTGGTGATAATGGTGAGTGGTCACCCCTTAAAAAAAGAGTGATGATTTGCACACTCCACAAATTTATTTGCACACTCTAATTTATGGTGTTTTGACACTTATACCCTTACATCACTTTTATTCATTATCATTCCTGTAAGGGTATAAATGTCAAGATACCATAAATTAGAGTGTGCAAATAAATTTTTGGAGTGTGCAAATCATCACTCTTATAAAAACCAATCCAAGAGTTTTAGGTATCCTAAGACTAGGTGTAATGGGTGTGAGGTGTTACCCTCCTCCTCACCTCCTCACCTTTCACACTATTGTACCCATCATCACCTGAGTGTGTATGGGGTTTGTGAAGTATATTTGAAAGGTGAGGGGAGTAGTGACCATTGCACATGCAAGGTAAGGGTAGTGGCGATTTGCGAATGGTGATGATGGCACTGAGGTGAAAAGTTATTGAGTGGTGACCATCGCACCTAGTCTAATATGTTAGCACCTCATTTTTACCTCAACATTCTCACTGTTAACACTCACACATTAAAATATAACCTGTTAAAAACACCCCTTTTAAGACCCATCATTTTTTCTTTCTCATTTTTTTAAGAGTAAACTACAAAAATCATCCCTGTGGTTTGTGTATTTTCGCAAGAATCATCCCTATCTCAAACCTTCAGCATTAAACATCCCCAAGTCCACAAACCTTTAGCAATAATCATCCCTGAGCACTAACGTCGTTAATTTTACCCGTTAATTGTTAATTAATATTTTCCCGTTAGTCCCTCCGTTAACATTTGTTGCACCGTTAGTCCTCATTTTACGTTTCGTCACTTTTTACGTTTTGTCCGTTTTACTCGTTTTTCGTCCGCTTTTATCCGTTTTGTCCCTTTTTGTATGTATTCGTCCGTTTATTTTACGTTTCGTCCGTCATTTTAACGTTTTACGTTTTCGTTAAATCATTTAACATTTTTATCCCTTTAAATGCTTTTTATATGTTTTCGCTTTTTCCGTTTTGTCGTTTTATCCGTTTTATCCGTTTTCATCCGCTTTTTACGCCGCCCGATTTTTACGTTTTTATGTTTTATCCGTTTCGTTCGTTTTTATCCGTTTTATTTCGTTTTTACGTTTTGCCGTTTTTCCGTTTCGCATGTTTTTAATCTTTTTCGCCAAATTTTTACGTTTTGTTCGTTTTCTTACATTTTGTCCGTTTTCTTTCGTTTTGTACTATTTCAACATATTGAAAATTTATTCCAAAAGAAAAAATTTGGAAAAAATTCCAAAAAAAAAAATTGGAAAAAATATTTCCGAAAAAAAAATTTGAAAAAAAAAATTCAAAAAATGTCCGTTTTTTGTCAATATTTTTCGGAATTTTTTTTTAAAAAATGTCTAAATTTCGAAAAATATTGAAAAAAAAAATTTTATAAGATTTTTTATATTCAAATTTCGACTTATTGAAAATTTTGAAAAAAAAATTCAAAAATTTTTTTATAAGATTTTTTTTTAAAAAATATCTGAAAAATAATTTTTTTATTCAATTTTTTTTTAATTTTTTATTCAAATTTTTTTTGAAAATATTTTTTCCAAGAAACGAAAAAAAAAAAAAAAGACAAAAGCATAAAAACGGACAAAACGTAAAAAAGCGGCGAAACGAATAAACAACGAACAGCGGATGAAAGCAGACAAAAATGATAAAAACGTAAAAACGGGCGAAAACGGATAAAAGCGACAAAAACGGATAAAAACGGACAAAACGTAAAAGAATGACGAAGACGTAAAAACATACGAGCGTAAAAACGAACGAGCGTAAAAGCGTAAAAACCCGGACGAATACATACAAAAACGGACAAAAGCGGACGCGGTAAAGCGGACAAAACGTAAAAAGTGGCGAAAACGTAAAATGAGGACTAACGGTGCAACAAATGTTAACGGAGGGACTAACGGGAAAATATTATTTAACACTTAACGGGTAAAACTAACGACGTTAGTGCTTAGGGATGATTATTGCTAAAGGTTTGTGGACTTGGGGATGTTTAATGCTGAAGGTTTGAGATAGGGATGATTCTTGCGAAAATACACAAACCACAGGGATGATTCTTGCAGTTTACTCTTTTTTTAAAATAAACTAACATTTATTAAATAAAAAATACAAATTATATACAACTAAAAATAAAATTTAAGAAAAAAAGAGAACATTACATAAACTTTAAATATCTAAAAGTTTAAAATGAACAAGAAAAAAAAAAAAAAAAAAAAAATAACCGTACATCATTTTCATCCCACACACTATTACAACACACAGACACTCACTCACTCAAGAATTCACTAATTACCGTCAACACACATAATCAACACATACAAACATATCTTATTAAAATAAAATAATAATAATCAAACCCTTTAAATCAAAAAGAAAAAGAAAAAGAAAATTCTCCACTCCATCGTGCGTTGGTTTACCAACGTTGGGATCAACGACGTTGGTTTTGGCTCGAGTCGATGTGATAACACCGGGTGCACAATGCCCCCCAACGTTACCATACTGCGTACTATAAGATAATGTTATATAGGTTATGCACAATAGTGACTTTAGCAACCCTCATTTTTTATTTATTTATTTTTATTTTTATTTTTTTTGGGTCATCTAAGCTTTTTCTCTCATGCGACCTACAAGCAACTTTTTAGACATAGAGACGACCGACATTTTTTTTTTTTTTTTTTCAAATTTTTTAACAATAAAATTAAAATACATTAATAATAAAACACATTACATACTGAAAATACAAATTACATTAAAAAAATAAAAAATAAAAATAAAAATAAAAATCCCTTAGACCAAGGCTTAAATATAACCCGGCCTAATAATAGTATTAGAATATATAAGACAATCACTACCTTAATTCTCATTTGCAAGCACACGCATCCATTTCATTTTTTCCAGCCACAACTAGTCTCATTTGCAAACATTTCATTCTCATTTGCAATTACAGTAAAAACGACAAATAAAAAAGAAGATAAACACATTTTTTTCTTTTCTTTAAAGTGACTTGTAATCAAGTGTCGACCAAGGTTGAGTTCCCGACCCTCATACCATCCGACCTTCAACGACTAAGAATGACACAACAAGAACGACCGATGCCGACCTTCATGACGGAGTCGGTCGAGCCCTTTATTGTAGGTAGCCTAATGAAAACTCACGATACTTAAGGCCCGTTTGGTTTATGGGTATAAGAGGGTGTGGAGTGAAAGAAAACTTATATCAAGTGTTTGGTACAAATATTTTTTTTTCTGGCAATTGCTTTAGAATGATTGATATCATACCATGCTAAATTAGCACGTATCTTTTTATCAAAGCAACCAATTAGAATCTAACATTTTATTTTAGAGAGATGATTTGCACATCATTTTTTTTATTTGCACACTCACCGTTCAAATTATTAAAACACGATGTAAATATGTTACAACTACTTCATGCGGTACTTAAAGTGTCCCGATCAAAAGAGAAAATATGCAAATCAATTCTTTTTATTTTATTACTTTTTACAACCACATGTCTATTTATTTTTGATTATACTCTTTATTTTTCAATTTTATAATATCACAATTTACATAAAAACAAATATATAATTAAATAATTTTTTATTTTGTCTCTTCTTTTTCTTTCTAAACGATACCAAATCAAATCATATTCTAACCCTCTTTACTAACCATACTAGCCAAACGGACCCTTATTATCTTTTAGATAGATAGGCCCTTTTACACTATTTGAATTCCCATCCCTTGTACCTAGCTACAAAATTCTAAAACTAAACCAAATCCAAAACCTTCATAACAAACGCCCCAAAAGTTTTAACACCAACCTAAAACCAAAGGCGGCTTAACTAACAAGAACAACAATTATGCAGTGCACGGCTGACACGGCCGTTAGGGAGCATGGTTCGGGACCTTTTTTGGGTGTACATAGCTGTTTGGATGCTCATACAGCTGTATATAGTAGTATTGATGCGGGTGTTAGAGTTACTGTTGGATATTTTAGTGTAATTGGATTAACTTGTTTTGACCAATTTCATCATAATAATACATCATTTAGGTTTGGTGGTGCGGAGTGCACACCTACTTGAATTTATTATGATCTTGGTGAAGCCCTGCGGACGGGTCGAGGCGGCCCTAAGTGCGAGGTCAGGCGGCGGCCCACGGCTGAGTCCAGGCGAGCCCCGGCCGGGTCGAGCTACGGTTGTTTTTTCGCCGAAATACAATGGATTCTGCTGAAGTTGTATTTCTTTGAAATACAATGGATTCTTGAAGCCATTGATTCTGCTGAAGTGTTGTTCCTCAGAAATTAAGTTTCGGAAATTGAGGGACAAAACTTGACAACTTGGAAACCCTAAAACTGCCATTGGCAGTTATCCCGTAACCTGTTATATATGGTTTGTTTGGTCATTATCATATAACGGTTCATTATATCTCATACACACACATACAGAAAATTCTCAACTCTGAATTGTATCCGATTGAATATTTCGGTAGAACCGCCGAATTGATTCGATCTGAAAGTGTTCACACGCCTTTCAGAGAAGTTAAGCATATCCACAGTGTTCGTTATTACTACATATCCCATACAGTTACGGGGGGCATAACGATCAGTGACCCTGATTCTTATTGTGGTTCTGCTACTGCGTCGTCTCACCGTGTTCCGGCCTTTGTGGATTCTCTTGGTAAGGGGAAGAGGAAAATCGATGATATGTTCCCATTATCCTTTCATGGTAGGTGCTTTTGTTTTTCGCTTTTAAATTTTCCCGTCTACTTTACCTTTGTTATATGTATCTTCGGTTTCTTATTCTCAGCCTCTGATGCGACAGACACTTCTGTTTCTGCGCAATTGCACGACATTGACGGTATGAACGGTGCATCCTTTCCTTCTTTCGACGCGTGTGCGTGTTGTGGTTTATGTGTTTCTTTGTTTTTATATGTGATTGTCGCATGTTTTTAACGCATTTATTTGCTTTTTTGTGTGGTTACTGTAGCTGCTGCCGGAACGTCGAATACTCAATGCACATTGCGTCGTATAGCTGGTGCTGGAACGTCGAGCACCGACTGCACATTGTCTCATATGACTCCTGGTCAGTTGTTATGTGCACATATTGGTTTTTTCTCTTATTTTCTTTTCTGATTTACATACCTGTCTGCACGTCCTCTTTTCGTGACGACAGTCACGATTATTACCCTTTCTTTGTTGTGTCAGTACATACCGATGCAGGAACCTGTGGTGTCATACCGACTGTCAGGCGTGCTGGTGAGTGTTCCTGTTTCTGTGTGTTTGTCATTCGCGTTTGCGTCATGTGTTGCTTATTAGCTTTCGCTGTTAGTCACCCAACATAATCTTTATAATAAATAAAGTAAGCGATGACTCGAAGTCAACTAAAGACCAACTCAGTCCATTTTAGGCGACAACGGTGTGAAAATAACCACTCCATAATTGCATTTCATTTTCGTTAGTGTTGGCTGATAATTACTTCATTGATATCAACAAACCTTTTCTTTTATTTCATACAAAGTAATTGGTTGGAAATAAATAATCTCAATGCGATTGTTGAAAAGATAAATCATATAAAGATTATAGCACTTAACATTAATTCAAATGACTAAAAATAGTTATATGCCGTTATAAGGTGTTTTGCATATGTGCCCATGGACACATGTTACGCTGTATTTCAAAAAATGCATTTAATGAACATTAACACTTTTTTGCCTGCATCCACGTTTCGTTTGCTTCATTTTTCCCTGATATGTTCTTTTATGTTCCCGTGTTTGCAGCCGACGCCGTCATGCAACGTGACCACCAAGCCTGTTATCCAGTGCCTATGCCCGCACCTACTGCATACGGATGTATGTGTTGTACCTTTTTGTGTTGTTTGCTTATGGTCATTGTGTTTTTTTAACTTCTTACGTTTTTCGTCCCATGTTGTTGACGCAGCTGGATCACGGCGTCCTCTTTGTGTTGTCGATACAACTTCTGTCCATGTAAGCGTCGGTACTGTACAGCCTGCTATTTCCGTGCCATCGGCTGATGTTGCGCTGCCTCAAGTATGTAGGCGCCCACGTATGTGTCCGTTTTGCTGCCCTTGGATTATTTGCCTGCCCTGTATTTCTATATTTGTCTTTCGATGCTGTACTGCTAGACTTACGTTGCTTATTTCATTCTTTTGGTATTTGCATTTGTTATAGGTAGGAGGGCTACTCCCGGAACAGCGACGCGCCGGGCTCCAGCGGGTTCATCAATCCCTGCCAGGAACGTCGGCGGTCCGTGTTATTTTTATATGTTAGATTCGCGTAGCCTTTTTTTCTCCTTTCTTTGGTCTGATTCTTACTTTCATGTTTCTTAGGTGCACCAACCACGTACGTTTCTTTGGGCCGCTGCAACAGGATTTGTCGCCATTGCAACGCACTTTTTTGGCTTGAAGAACGTGTAAAACAGGCTGGTGTTCGTTTTCCAGAATACCACCGGTGTTGCATGGGCGGTCGCGTCGTTTTGCGGCATGACCTTATTATCCACTCTATCTCGGGCGACTTTTACGCTTCCTCATTTTATGGATAACATAAGAGCTTATAATTCGATGTTCGCAATGACTTCATTGGGAGCGCAGTTGACAACTCTATTAATAGGGTCATGGACCGTATGTGTTTAAAGTCTCGGTCGGTTATCATTGGATTGGTGGTCTTTGTCCGCGGATGATAGCGACCACGTTTCCTGGCTGTATATTTTTGACACCGAAAGCGAGGTGAAAAGCAAAGTTGCGAATTTCGATCTGGCGGGAGAACATTGAATCCACAGATCGTTCAGACTTTGATTCACTTGCTGGATGACCACAATGAATTGGTTCGTATCTTTAGAACGGCGAGGGACTTGATTGCTGCTGAGAACGTTCCAGAATTTAAGATCAGGCTATTTGCAGTTGCGGGTTCGAAGCAGCATGAGTTGCCAACTGGAGATTCGATAGGGGCTATTGTTTACGAAGGTGGTCCAGATAGTGGTACTGAATTTGATGTCGTTATTCACAGGCGTGCTGGTGATCCGGAAAGGGTCAGCAAGTTACACCCGTCCTACATGTCTCTGCAATTTCCGCTTTTATTCATATACGGAGAGGATGGTTTTCACGTTGGTCTCAGGTTGTGGGATGTTACGACTCAATCTATCGATGAGGAGAAGAAACTCTCTATGAAGATGTACTATGCATATCAACTTCACGACCGGTTTCAGGAATACAGTTTATTGACCAGAGGAGGGAGGTTGTTTCAGCAATATGTCGTCACGGCTTATTGTGGTGTTGAGGCGTACCGGTTGGATTTCATTCTCAAACACCAGGACGACATCAGGAATGACTACCTTGCCGGTTTGTATGATGCGATCGGGCGTGGTGACAGGAGTGGTTCACAAGTGGGTATGCGCACTATCTTGCCCGCATCCTTTGTTGGTGGCCCACGGTATATGTATAGCCACTACTTAGATGCTTTGGCTATATGCCGTGTCCATGGAAATCCTTCTTTCTTTATTACGTTTACATGTAATGTTAAGTGGCCGGAGATTCTAGATTTTATGGAACACTTTCATGATGTGAGTATCGCCGACAGACCAGACGCTGTCGATCGCGTGTTTGAACAAAAAATACACCAGCTGATCACATATGTCCGTGATTTCAGACCTTTTGGACCAGTTTCGGCAGGTTAGCATTCCAACATACTTGCATTGGCTCATCTATGTATTAATTGCTATATACTTCACTAACTTTCGGTTTGTTTTTTTGTAGTTTTATACACCATCGAGTTTCGAAAAGAGGTCTCCGTACTTGTCATTTCTTTGTTGTGGATAGAACAACATTCACAGTTCAAGCGAATGCGGATATCGATCGTTATGTCTGCGGAGTTGCACGATAGGGATTACGATCAGGAAGGGTATCGTATAGTCACTGAATTAATGATGCATGGTCCATGTGGTCTGGCAAACATGTCGGCTGTTTGTATGAAAGGTGGGGATGCGTGTTCCAAAGGATTTCCGAAACCTTATTGTAATGCTACATCTGTAGACAAAAAAGGGTATGTCCACTATCGCAGGCGTTTTGCGGCTGCTGTCACGGTGCGTCAAAATGTTCAGCTTGATAACGGTTATGTGGTGCCGTATAATATGTCGCTTCTTAGAAGGTTCTACGCGCATATCAACGTGGAATATTGTGAATGGACGATGTTGATTAAGTACCTATTCAAGTATATTTCTAAGGGTACGGATCGGATAGTTACGCAGATTACAAGATCTCTCGGCGATGTGCCTTCGACAAGCAGAGCGCCTGCTGTTACGGTGGACGAGATAAAAAATTATCTCGATGCACGCTACATCGGACCTCACGAAGCGTGCTAGCGAATATTCGGTTTCGATATTCATTACAGAGATCCGCCTGTACAGATGCTAGCTATTCATCTAGAGAATATGCAACGTGTCATCTTCAGAACATCTGAAACGTTGGAGTCCGTTGTTGAGAATCCGAGTAATAAGAAAACTACACTTACACAGTGGCTGCATTTTAATGCTCATTCTACTCTTGTCCGTCATTTGACGTACCTGCAGTTCCCCTCCGAGTTTGTTTGGAATAGCACGCAAGTATTGGTCACCAAGATGTAACCTTGCGGGCCTTCTATCGGCCGGCTGGCCTACATCCATCCGAGTGCCGGTGACCTCTTTTATCAAAGGCTTTTGTTATGTCACCAGAAAGGGTGCACATCTTTTCCGGGGATACGTCTGATGAGATGACTACGTTTACCGACTAATGATGCATGTGAAGCGATGGGTTTGTTAGCTGGAGATGGAGAGTGGTCGCTTGCTATGGTGGAGGTGTGCGAAAGTATAGGCAACAGGAGATAAACAACAGAACCTTTATTCCGATCTAAGCGCAATAGTCGACTTAGATTAATAATATCAAATGTTACAAGATTAGATTAATGTCAATGAGACAATAATCATATGAATGTAAAGACAAGACAAGATCGGTGAAATGATCTAAGAGAGAGAAGAGAGTGATACAAAAGGCGCACACTCAGTGTGTGTAACCCTAGATTAAGGGACTTATTAAATAGGGATTAAGATACACTAAGACCCTCTAACGGCTATAAATGACTCATCGTGAGAAATGAATAACGCTTCCGTGATAACGACTTCTTGGAACTTTAAATCTTTTATTCTTTGTCCATGAATAACCCCTGTAGAATCTACGCAATGATCATAACTTGAAAGCTATTAGGAACCGATAGAATGATATGTTTGCCCAGATTATTACCCCAATTCTAACATTCCCCTTGATCGATGAGCAAACATATCAAACAATATCAATTTTTCACACAAAAATTTATCTTTGGTAAGCAGGAGATTTTTAGTGAGAATGTCTGCGATTTGGTTTGAAGAGCCAATCTTCTTGGCACTTATAACACCTCTTGCAATTTTCTCACGATGAAGTGAACATCAATTTCAAAGTGTTTTGATCTTTCATGAAAAGCAGGGTTGACGACAAGTTGTAAAGCGATTTGTTGTCACAAAAAGATTAACGGAAGATTGATATCAACTTTTAGATCTTTTAGGATTTTTGAATCAAATGATTTCCACGAGCAGATGAGACATAGATCTATACCGCTACGTGGAAGATTTTGAAAGAGTGTTTTGTTTTTACTTTTCCATGAGATCAAACAATCATTGAAGAAGACACAATAACACTGTGATGATTTTACGGTTTTCTTGCATTTGGCCCAATCGGCATCACTATATCCTTCAAGATGATTTTGAGTTCTTTGAAATTGTACCTTAGACCTTTTCACGGAGCTCCTTTTAGATATCTCGAACATTGAGGGCACTTTCGGATGAGATTTTAAGGAGAGTGCATATATTGTGCCGAGCAATGAGCGAGTATGAGATGTCGGGTCTTGTATGGGTGAGATAGATAAGTTTCCCAAGTAACCCGATAACCATGATGTTGACAAGTAAGGGTCATCGGCGGTGGGAATGTATGGAAGCACGAGTTGGGTTCCATAGGAGTGGACCTGATTTGCACCCAAGAAGACCAAATTCTTTGAGGAGTTCAAGGCAGTATTTTCTTTGAGAAAGAAAATGTCATTCCAGTTTTAAAACCTCAATGCCAAGAAAATATTTAAGATTTCCCAAGTCTTTGATATGAAACTTGGATTTTAGAAACTCTTTAAAAATTTATCTCATCAATCGGTTTCCGGTAAGAACAATATCATCCACATAAACAAGCGAGCAATAAACTTGTTTTTCTGTTTTGGTAAAAGGAGTGATCATTATGATTGAACAAAGTTATTTTCCTTTAAAACAACGACAAGTTTTTCATTCCATTTCACGGGAGCTTGTTTTAGGCCATATAGAGACTTGACAAGTTTACAAACTTTATTTTATTGTTCTCATTCTGAGAACCCTTGGGAATGGTCATATAGATATCCTCATCAAGATCTCCATACAAGAAAGCATTGTTAACATCAAGTTGAAAAAGAGGCCATTTGTTTTCTGACTAAGGCAATAAGACATCTAACGATGAACATTTTCTACAAGGGAAAAAGTTTCATCATAGTCTATTCCTTCCCTTTGGTTGTAGCCTTTAACAACTAATCTAGCCTTGTATCTATCAACTTCACCATTGGCTTTATATTTGATTTTAAAAATCCATTTGTAACCAATGGGAGTTCTATTAGGAGGTAGATCAGTTATATCCCAAGCATGGTTTTCATTTAGGGCCTCAATTTCAGAATTCATAGCATCTACCCAATTACTATCAAGGATAGCTTCTTCATAATGTGGGTTCAATACTTTTATTAAGACTAGAAGCAAAGCAATAATTATCCTTGTTAAGATTAGAGTAATTAACAACTTTTCAACCCCATATTTGACTTTTCCTTCAACAATAAAGTCATTTAGATTCTTGGGTAACTTAGAAACTCTAGTTGACCTTCTAGCGATGAGTGGTGGCAAGCATCTTTCTTGTTCGTGAGAATCGGATGATGTATCGCCAGAATCGGAAGATGCATCGGCAGGATGTGATTCATGTGATATGTTGCCCTCGGGGTGTGTATTATCATCTATAGATGTTGCAAGCGGTTCGTCAATCCTAGTGGGATGACTTACCACCGTGCCATCATCATAGGATGTCACTCTCCTTCATCATTGGGACTTATTTGTGAGTCAAAGAAATTTTGTGATTTAAATCTTTTGGTACAAAGGTTTCAACAAAAGGTTTTGACACGAATTTTCATTTTGAAGGAAAAGCAGTTTCATAAATTTGACATCTCCGGAGTAAAGATATTTTTGTTTCAAGGCTCAAGAGTTTATAGCCTTTCTTCTCATTTGAGTAACCAATAAAGACACTTTTTCGGACCTACTACCAAATTTATCGAGATGTTGAGAATGGTGGCATAACATAAGCGACCAAAGACTCTAAGGAGAGAGTGAAGGGTCATGCCCATACACAAGGAAGAGCGGGACTTGCAGACGAGGCGAAGAGGCAACTGTTTATGACATAGGCGCAGTTAGAACACATTCGGACCAAAGATTTAGAGGTAATTCCCACGAAACATGAGGGATCTAGCTACATTAAGGAGATGCCTATGTTTCCTTTACGCAATACCATTTTGTTGTGGTGTATAGACACAAGAAGTTTGATGTAAAATTCCTTTTCATGAAAAAAACTTGAAGTTTATTATTGACAAATTACATTCCATTATCACTTCTAAAGATCTTGACATTGTGTTCAAATTGATTTGATAGCATGTGAGTAAAGTTAACAATGGAAACATAAACATCATCCTTCCCTTAAGCATATAAACCCACTTTATACGGAATAGTCATCAACAAGATTAAAAATATTTGTAACCATCTCGCTAGTGACTTTATATGGTCCCCATACATCAAGATGGACAAGTTGACCAATTTTAGTTGATTTATGTTCACTTAGAGGAATGGTTCCTGGTTTGTTTAGCTTTATTACAAGTATCACAGAGATGATCGAGTTCGGATGTACTATCAAATTTAAGAGTGGGTTTAAGTATGTGTAGGACTTGGTCGGAGGATGACCAAGTCTTTGATGCCAAAGATTTTTGAAACATGACAAGCAGATATGCAATTATTAGAAATAATCTTACATGAAGAATCAATATCAAACATATATAACCCATTGTGTTGTTTACCAATCCCACAATCCTTTTTGATGTAAATCTGTATATAGCAATTAGATTCATTAAACCCGACAAACATCTTATTGTCTCTAGCAATTTTATGAACATCTGACAAACTAACATTGTACTCGGGAACAACAAGTACATCAAAGAGAGTTAGATCATTATTGATCTTTAAATCACCAATTTTGTAATTAAGGCACAGTACGTTGGGATGTCCAACAGTTAAGCCAAGATTTGAAATGTTAACAACATTGATTAAAAATTTTCGATCACGGTCATGTCTTGATTTGCACTGAATCAACAATCCACCCAAGGCGATGTTTCGGATAATGTCTTGGTGTTGTTGTTAAAAACTTGTTGAAGTTTATATTAAACTTGACACCGCCATTAAAGAAGGTTCTGAAAATTTTTACCGCTAAGTTGGCATTAGCGAGATGACACATTGTTGTCATTGAGAAGACTCATAAGTCTTGAGAGTCATTCATTAGACAAGGAGGCAGGAGAGTTCTTGGCACTATTATCGATGACAAGATTGGTTTCGTGAAACATTATTCTTCTTGAAAGGTTTACCATTAAAATTTCTTTTAGCATATCCGGCGGGATAGCCAACAAGATCATAACATCTATCAATGGTGTGACCGGGTTTTTACAATTGGTACATTTGAGGTTCATGTTTGGTCCTCTGCTATTGGGTATTACGATATTATGACCATAAACTTTGTTGTTAAAACTTCTTTTATTATCAAAAATTTTCCACCATCGAAGTTTTTGTAGCAAAAGCGTAGCATTGGGTTTAGCGAGCTATTCCCGGATGATACATTCGTGAGACTCTTCTCCGAGACAACAGAGAAGGCGGTTTGACATTAGGTAAAGGGTCTCTGGTTAAAATATTGCTTCGATGGGAACATAGGAGTCATCAAGACCCATAAGAAATTGCATTAACTTGATTAGGCGATTATGTTTTCAAAATGTTTTGCACCTCACAAGTGCAAGGAGGCAAGCTAATCATACAATCAAATTGTTTCCATAAAGAGTTAAGATTGTTGTAATGTCGAAGAGAGGACCCACTTTGACTAAGAGAGTTTATATTTTATGCAAATTGAAAATAGTGAACCATCAACCTTATCATAAGTATCTTTAAGATCATTCCACATTTCATAAGCGGTTTGGCATAGATAGCCCAAACAAATAATTCAGATGAGAGAATTAAGAATCAAGTGACCACAAGCGAGTTACAAGTATCCCATTGATTAGCAAGATTAGGGTTTGAATCGTTTCTTATGCAAGTACCATCAATAAACCCTAACTTATTATGGTTCCTTAAGGCAAAGGTCATGGCCATATTCCATATTTTATAATTTTCAGTTCCTGTGAGTTTGATAGAAATAATGGGAGTCCCATTAGTGTTATTAGGGTGCAAGTACAAAGCATCCCCAAAGGATAAGCCTTTCTCAGTGGAACCACCACCACCAGCACTATCACCATTAACCATAATAAAGAAAGTAAGACAGAAAAATAAAACAGACAGAGATAAAAATAAGACCAAATAGATAGATAAATAAGACTTTGAATTTAAGAAACAACAAGCACTAAGCACTGTGGACTAGGGTAAACCAGGCGGTATTCGTACCACTCAAAGGTGGCGGATCAAGATGTTAGTGTGCCGTTTGCACCCACAAAGACTTAAATCTTGTATGTTTAAAGAAGAGACAAGATATAGACTTACGAGAGAAATATGCGTGGAAGAACAAATCACAATTACCTAGATTCACTTAGTCTAGGGCTAATTGTAAGAAGAAGATAACCGGTGATTACGCCAATAGCAATAACCCCAAACCACCAATAGTTGCGAAGAGAATCAATGAGCACAAGCTACGATACCATGTCTTGAAAGTATAGGCAGCGATAGATAAACAATGAACCTTTATTCGGATCTAAGGCGCAATAGTCGACTTAGATTAATAGTATCAAATGTTACAAGATTAGATTAATGTCAATGAGACAATAATCATATGAATGTAAAGACAAGACAAGATCGGTGAAATGATCTAAGAGAAGAGAAGAGAGTGATACAAAAGACCGCACACTCAGTGTGTGTAACCTAGATTAAGGGACTTATTAAATAGGGATTAAGATACACTAAGACCCTCTAACGGCTATAAATGACTCATCGTGAGAAATGAATAACGCTTGATGCAGTAACCGACTTCTTGGAACTTTAAATCTTTTATTCTTTGTCCATGAATAACCCCTGTAGAATCTCTGCAATGATCATAACTTGAAAGCTATTAGGAACTGATAGAATGATATGTTTGCCACAGATTATTACCCCAAATTCTAACAGGAGGCCGCGTTGCTAGCATCCGCAGCAGAACTCCGCCAACTTTTTTCTCAGATTCTCATTTTCTGTGACATCGCCAATCCCCTCTCTCTCTGGAATAACCATTGGCGTCTTATGAGCGATGACGTGCCTAGGATGCTATCAGCGGTTTTGCATATTCCTGAAGTGAATTTAAATGACGAAGAATTGCAAGGTGGGATTTTGTACGAGCTCGAAGGCATTCTCAGTTTCTATGGGAAATCGGTCACGGATTTCGGTTTACGCTTACCTCCGCCTAATTTAATGGCCATCCTTAGCAATAGGACCGTTATGGAAGAGAGGAATCATGATCCCAAAATCATGTCCCGTGAAAGGGACAGTTTACTGCCGAACCTGAACGCTCAACAACGAACGCTTTTTTATACCGTCACCGATGCGGTGGCGAATAATAGGCAAGCACTAATATTTGTATACGGTCACGGGGGAACAGGGAAGACGTACGTATGGAAAAGTATAATTTACGCTCTCAGGGCGCAGCGGAAGATCGTCTTGGCTGTCGCATCCTCCGGCATCGCTTCACTTTTACTGCCATCGGGTCGTACTGCCCACTCAAGATTCAAACTTCCGCTCGATCTTACGAACGAATCCATGTGCACCATCAAGAAACACACTCAGTTAGCCGATCTACTTATACAAACCGACATCATCATCTGGGACGAGGCACCCATGAGTGAACGCAGATGTTTCGAGACTCTCGACAGGACTTTGCGCGATTTACTTGACGCTCCATTTGATGTCTTTGGCAGGAAATCAGTTATCTTGGGCGGCGACTTTAGGCAAACGCTTCCGGTAAAGAAAAAAGCTACGAAAGAGCAAATCATATCTTCTTGCATTACGCAATCTTACCTCTGGAAATATTTCAAGGTCCATACCTTAACAGAAAATATGCGGCTTAACAGGGCATCTGCGTCGCCACGACAAAACCAGGATATTAGGGTGTTTTCTCAGTGGCTACTCGATGTCGGTAACGGTGTCGTTGGCCAACCAGATGAGATTGATCCAGAGAACACTTCGTGGATACATATACGGGCGTGTACCGTTTACGACATCGAAAGCGGAGCGGGAACTTATACATTTTATATCTGACGACCAGTATATTACTGTGCACCGACAAACCGAGGCGTTGCAAGAAAGAGCTATAATTTGTCCTAAGAACGAGACCGCTGATTTGATAAACGCCGAGGTGTTAAAAATGTTATCTGGTGTCGCTCACACTTACGTCAGCAACGACGAGGCCGTCCCCCGAAATAACGACGGTGGCGCGACGGAGTTACTGTATCCAACAGAGTATCTGAATACATTATCATTTTCCGGTATTCCGCCACATAATCTTCAACTGAAAATAGGAGCGCCGGTAATGCTGTTAAGAAACTTGAATCTGGTAGGAGGTCTATGTAATGGCACACGCATGATTGTTACGCAGATGCTTGCTAAGGTCATAGAGGCTAGGATTATAATGAGCGCGAGAATGTTACAAAAGTTTTTCTTCGAATAATGTTGTTTAACAGAGAAGAACAGCTGCCATTCATATTCAAGAGGAAACAATTCCCGATCAAAGTTTGCTAAGCGATGACTATTAACAAAAGTCAGGGCCAGTCTCTGAATAGGATAGGCATCTATTTGCCTGAACCGATATTCGGGCACGGGCAGCTATACGTGGCACTTTCAAGAGCCACATCCCCTGAAGGACTAAGGATACTGGCCAGCGATTAACCAAACAGGCCGTCAAATGTGACAAAAAATATCGTTTACAGGGATTTTCTAGAAAACATTATCGGAGTCGAGGTTTTCTTCGTAACAAATACAGATGTTGTTCTATGTTTTTTTGCCACCGTCCTGTATAATAATAATATACCAGTAGTTACCGTTACATATGTGGTTTTCGTGTTTAGTCAATGCACCTTTTAAACAGGTATCATGTCTCTTTTTTAGTTTAGCCAATAGTTACTTTGCCGACCATGTCTATACAGATTTCTTAGGGTATTTGCGCCGCCCAGATCAATGCCTTTACATAGGAGGTTACGTCCCTTAGGGCAGCCGTTATAATACTAACAGTATATATACTTCTTAGTTACATTCCTATTTCATAGCTGTATGCGCAGATTTACACACAAGGGAAAACATGCTTCCATTGTTACCAATTCGATGACGCGTGCTTTCACAAAACATATCCATGTGTTTAGGTGGAGTTTTAGGATGCGAACCAGGGTTTCCGTGACTCGCTTTATGAATTGCTACACACATCCATTATGTCTTTCTTCGTATGTGATAACAATATGGTTTGCGTATTAAGGTAAACACATTGTGTGAGCTCTCTTGCTGTCACTCACTAGCCGTCGTTATGTGCATGTCATAATGTTGCATTTCTATCATTCGCGTGTTGCAATTTTCTGTGTTGTTTTGTTTCTAATATTAGCCGCTGATTTTTGTTGGCTGTCTCTTTGTATGCAGCGAAATGTCGACCAGTCGTGATCTAGCTGCCGCTGCTAAATCCGCAGGGAAAAAACCTATGGCATCTGTAGAAGTGGTAGGCGTTGGGAATATCAAACCGTCAGACATTGGAAAAGCCGTTCGTGTCAAAGTATATCGGAAATGGACTGCCATTTCGGCTCGGGGTGCAAAACCGGCAGTGTTGACCTTTATTTTGCTTGATCAGATGGTAATACGTAAATATCAAGTTTATTAACACATGTATAGACGAACTCCTGATCACTTACCGGCTACGCTGCCCATTTTCTAGGGGGGAGCAATTCAGGCAAACGTGGAACCTCGGGGAGCAATTCAGGCAAACGTGGAACCTCGGGAGCGTAATCGCTTCGAGAATACTCTCGAAATAGGCTCTGCATATACAATAACCGGCTTCGGTTTGCAAGATGCTAAAAAATGGATGCAAACTCTTCCAAACAACTTCATACTGATGCTTGGAAAATTAACCGATGTCCAGCTGTTTTTCGAGGGTCATTTCTCTGCTCATCACTTTAACTTTGCGCCGTACGATGAGCTGCCGTTGCGAGCAGACCGCAATGATGTCATCTTAACAGGTATGAATACTACGCGTAACTAACACATCACGGTTACATGTTCTCACAACACATTCGTAACGCGCAGATTACATTGGTTGCGTGCTCCATGTAGGCGACCTGCGGCAGCCTGGAGTTGGCAACCAGCGACCGGTGATATGGAGAGACATCATTCTCCGAAACTTGGAGTAACCGATAACTATTCATGTTCACGGCCAGTATGTTTAGGTGGAACAACAACTAATTCATTTACTTTCATACAGGGGAAACACCGTACGCTTCACTCTTTGGAATGAAAAAGCACGGGACTTCGACACAGATGCTTACGAGAAGGAGCCAAAGCCAACGGTCATGGCCGTTAGCTCTTGCTGGGTCAGAACATATGGAGGTAATATCATTGTCATCTACTGTACTTTCTCTTACTTACGAACAACTTATTCTGATTACCATAGTCAATTGGACAGGATTGCAACTATCGGCTACTGTTGCAACCTCCTATTATCTGAACCCAGCGATTCCGGAAACTGACTACATACTCAGCATGTAAGCCACCCTTTGTACAATAGTTTTGCATTAACAATAGCCCCTCACTCTATTGATCGTCACGCTTTTTAAACATTACCTGCTACGCTTCCACTTTCTCAACCATGGTAATCCATATATGGTACTTTCTCAGGTATGCTGAACTCCTTACACCACCGGTGATACAAAATGTACGAACCCAACGATATGACGACATCGAGCAGGAAAAGCTAAGAAATAGGACGACGGTAGATGAGTTGCTCCGTGAAGATCCGCGCAACCAAACGGTCAGGCTCTTACCTTATACAAAAAATAAAATACACAAAAAAGAGGCTAAATGATTCATTATCTTATCAGAATGTTAGGTTCACGGTTATCGCGACCATCGCGTATGTGCGCGCCAGAAGACCATGGTATTTTCGACGGTGCACGGACTGTCGACACAAAATCTTTGAAGATCGTCTTCACGGCCACTGCAAACAACCAGGGCCCGAAGAACCAAAAGACTACAGGTCAGCACTTTCTTGCCTCAATTTCGATTTCACTAGCAGTGCAACCTGTCACAGTCTCACACCCGCATCCATATCGTTATCTCATAATTGCTCCGTTTCTTTGTTCCAGCTATTGCTTCAGAATGCCTATTGCTGATGAAACTGGAACACTGATACTAACGTGCTTTAGCAACGAGGCACATTCTTTGGTCACCGAGTGCAATAAAGTTGTATCAGAACAAGGACACACTGACCCGTATACATTGCCTCCGCTGCTCAATGAGCTTGAAGGAACAACGCATCTGTTTCAATTGCACTTTGCATCGGAATCGACCAAGGAAAATCCAGTCTACATACTGGACACGGTCATGGAAAGCGGCCAACACTTGCTACCAGCACCTCCACATGAAGAGGCCATTGAGCAACCATTTATGGAACCTGCAAATGAGGTAGTTTATCTAACCGATCCTGGAGATGAGACAGAAAGAGTTGCTGAAGCTGCTGCGTCGGCGGACACTGGTCCAGTTACACCTCTTGCATCCAATATTCTGCCCGTATCGGTTGAGGCTGCCACACAGGCCACTCCTGAAGGCCCACAGCCTGCGCTACCTGCTACACCACCTTCCACTGAAATCTTTCAAGTATCGGATCCGGTTACCATAGGGACCAGCTCTGGCGTGCAAGAAGGCACCGGCAAAATACAGGCCACAAAGCAACCTGTTCGTAGGCAGCTACTGAAATCAGAACCGATAGACCAGGCATGTACGGCCGCTAAAAAAAGCAGACAAGAATAGCATTGCTGCCATGTTACTCATCTCAGCAGCTTAACCTTAGCAATAATAATTTTGCTGCGAGTAATGAGCCTGTATAAATTACCGCAGCCTAGCACTTTGCATAATGACTCTTTTTATATGTAACAAAAAACTATCGCACTGTGCAATTCTGATAATCTAGAATGTAAATTAATATAAATTCCGTGTCCTTATGCTATTCGGATCCGGCTGCTGTATGCGCCATGTTATTATGCTACTGAAATCCACAGCGGATATCCACATGTGAAACCGTTGCGCATACAACCTATTGTACAGGTACGAGCCTAAACACAAATATACTAACCCGCGGCCATAACACATACACCAGTTTTTTAAAAACACAAACAAAAGCCCTACAATTTACAAAATACTCCGCATAATCACTCACGAATACTGATCTGCTACTTAATACTAAAAGAGATAGTGCAATTGAACAATGAGTCAACGTCCAACCTGCAATTGAACAATGGGTTTTGTTTGTTATTGCTTAGAAATGTTTATATATTAATACCCATATCATAAAGGTGATTTTTTCTTTTACTTTTTTTTTTTTTTTTTAAATAAAGATTGCGTATCTTTTATGGGTTTAGGCTAATTTTAATAAAGGTTCAATCTTTTTGCTTAATTTCATCTTTTACTGTATCTTTATTGGGTATATACTTATAAAGATTCTGTATATATCTATGCAATGTGATTTTAGCTTTGTAACTGTGGTTAAATAAAGATTCTGTGTCTATGTGTGTGTTGTAGGGTGAATTTGAGAAGATACCCAGATCAGAAAAGTTGTTAGAATTGTAATGAAATGAATTTGAGGCAAAGACAAGTACCCACGCGCGGCCGTGAGAATGCTCACGCGCCGCCACGTCCGGTTAGGTTTGAAGAAGTCTATAATATAGTTCCAATCCATAGTTTACTTTCGGACCACCCGGCTTTACGGTATCCTGAAGTGAGAGCAGCTGCGGCTGCTTTACATGCTGTTGGTGATCTTCGGCGACCGCCTTTTAGGGAATGGCGAGATGGGATGGACCTAAAGGTGGTGGCAACCCTCATTCCCCATCCCTCACTATCCACCAATAACATTCGTCCAACTCATCTCATCCTCACACCACCCCTCACCATAGATTTTTAGTGGCAACCATGTATCCCTACCCCTCACCATTTTCTTTAACCCGTGCATTATTTTTAGCCGTTCAACGGCTCAATTTTCCTTACCCCGAATCGGCCTTCTTCCCCGCTGCATGGTGAACCCGCTCGAGCCCTCAATGGTTGCGGCGGTGTAGCCGTTCGGGCTGGCCAAGCCCGCTCCTCAGCCCGTGCCCGTTGCCACCACCCTAATGGATTGGCTTGGTGCGTTTTTCGGGTTTCAAAATGATAATGTTCGGAACCAAAGAGAGCATCTTGTGCTTCATCTTGCGAATGCGCAAATGAGGCTATCGCCGCCACCTGCTATTCCTGACAACCTTGATCCGAAGGTTCTTAACCAGTTTCGTCGTAAGCTTCTTCGTAACTACGAGACGTGGTGCTCGTTTCTTCGACGGAAATCACAGGTTCGCCTTCCACACTTTAGGCAAAACGCAGATACTCATCGCCGTGAGCTTTTATATGTAGCTATGTATTTGCTGATATGGGGTGAGGCTGGTAACCTTCGGTTTACACCCGAGTGCATTTGCTATATTTATCATAATATGACTCTTGAACTAAACCAAGTTTTAGATGGAGATACTGATGCTAACACGGGTCGGTCTTTTAACCCGTCAATCTCAGGCGAAAATGCCTTCTTGGACAAGGTCATAACTCCCATTTATAAAACGATTAAGTGTGAAGTCGAAAGAAGTAGGAATGGAAAAGCACCGCATTCTGCTTGGAGAAATTATGATGACATTAATGAATTCTTTTGGAGTCGAAAATGTTTTAAGAAACTTAAATGGCCGTTGGACTTATCTAGTAATTTCTTTATAGATGACCCAAAAGCTATTAATCGGGTTGGGAAAACGGGATTTGTGGAACAAAGGACTTTTTGGAATGTGTTCAGGAACTTTGATCGGTTATGGGTTTTGTTGATTCTGTTCTTTCAAGCTTCGATGATTGTAGCTTGGAAAGAAACGAAGTATCCATGGGAAGCGATGAGTGATCGTGATGTTCAAGTTGAATTGCTTACGATTTTTATTACATGGGCTGGTCTTAGATTTTTGGTCAATCTATTCTCGATGCTGGGACTCAGTATAGTTTGGTTCGTGAGTCGAAATTGCTTCTGTTTCGAATGGTTATGAAAAGTATGGTGTCGTTAACATGGGTTGCTGTGTTCATTACTTTCTACATTCAGATTTGGATTCAGAAAAACGACGATGGTAGGTGGTCGGGTCCTGCTAATGATAAAATCATTGTGTTTCTGAAAGCGGGTTTGGTTTACATCATCCCGGAAGTGTTGGCGTTGATACTTTTTGTTTTACCGTGGGTACGGAACTTCATTGAGAATACTGATTTCGTGTTGTTTGATATGTTAACGTGGTGGTTTCATTCCAGACTTTATGTGGGGCGTGGTTTACGCGAAGGGTTAGTTAATAACGTGAAGTATACGCTCTTTTGGATCGTTATATTACTGTCGAAGCTTTCTTTTAGCTCTTTTTGCAAATTAAGCCTCTTTTGCACCCACGAAAGCGCTTTTAAGCCTCAGAAGAATCGACTACAATTGGCATGAATTCTTTAGTAACACGAATCGGATGGCGGTTTTACTTATATGGGTTCCCGTTGTTTTGATGTATTTAGTTGATATGCAGATATGGTACACGGTATTTTCTGCTTTTATCGGGTCAATTATCGGTTTATTCTCACATCTGGGCGAGATTCGTAATACTGAACAGCTTCGGTTAAGGTTCCAGTTCTTTGCTAGCGCGTTACAGTTTAATTTGATTCCTGAGGATCAAACGCTGGTTGCAAAAGATAACAATGTTAAACCACACATCTCACACACATACTCTTCGCCAACGTATCTACCGTGGGAGTTGGGCATGCACTTATTGTCAAAGCCAACTCAAGACTGGTGAAGTATATTATTCGTGTCGCGAATGTTATTACAATATTGATGTCAATTGTGTCATAGATGTTGAAAAAAAGAGCATCCATCACCCAAGCCACCCACACAAGCTGGTCTGTACTATCTCTACACCCATTTTGTGTCATTGCAAGGCTTGTGGGAGAAAGCATGAAGGGATCTTCTATAATTGTACCACTTGTTTCTTCACCATACACACTGATTGTGCTTTCCTACCAAAAAAAATGTTAATTCAAAAGACAACAGATGATGCTTTCTCCCATCCTCATCCACTCACCATTTCATATTCCTTCCCAAGAGCAGACAAAAGAGCTAAATATTTCCCAAGATGCAGAGTATGTAATTACGGTTTTTATGACCATCTTTGGATTTACAAATGCGAGAAATGTATGTACTATGCCCATGTGGATTGTGCGACATCAAGAAGAGAACCATTCATGTCCATCTTGTCAAGTCCTGGTAAATTATTCTATGATTTCTTCAAGTAATTAGATTAGTATTTGTTATTAACTATATACAATTGAACGATTATTCATATAAGATATAATAACCATGCATGTTATTCCATTTTCAGGTTCTGGTATACTTGTAAAAACTATAACGATGCAGATTATCCTGATCTTCTCCATCTACCATTCCCAGACGAGACTCACAACATTCTGAAACATTTATTTTTCAAAAACAATGGACCTGAAACCTTTGAAACGGATGATGAGGTAAACCTACAACGTATCAAACATCAACACCAGGTAATTTTAGTTGATACAGAGTGCATTGATAGTAAAGTAGGGTCAACCTCTTCAAAGATAAATTCATTCATGTTACATAACCCAATGAAAAAGGTCGAACTACTATGCAACGGATGTTTGAGACCAATAATGTCAATGCCATTTTATATGTGCGCTCAGAGTTGCGGCTTTGCTCTTCATGAGTGGTGCACTCGCTTGCCAACATCAATAGAAAACCACCCAGGTCACCCGCAACATACCCTTATTCTCCTGCCAAATGTTCCCCATAAGTTTTTCAGCATATTTCGTTGTGAAGTTTGTCATTTATATTGCAACGGATTTGCTTATGGTTGTGACCAATGCGAATACTATGTTGATGTTAGTTGTGGGTTTATATTCCTGAGAAAATTACACATACAGCACACCAAACCACCTTCTTTCAAGAGTTAAATTAGAATATGGCAGGTTGTGTCATATATGTCGCGCATATATGTATTGGGATAGTTTTTCGTTCAGTTGCAGCATTTGTGACAATATTTTTATACATCCCGAGTGTGCTTTGTTATTGCCTGGGACAATAAGGCACAAGTATGACAAACATCCCATGAGCTTGAGTTACCTCCCAATTGAGAACCACAAGAGTGAATACTTTTGTGAAATATGTGAGGACCAATTGAATCCTCATCGTGCTTTCTATCACTGTCACAAGTGTGTTCAGTCGGTTCATTCTGATTGTGCTCCGTTAATACTTCGGTCCGAAATGGCAAAGGCAGATAGGGATTTATGGTATGATAACAGCATCTACGAGTTTGTGAATGTAAAGTTTGGGAGCATTCATAAGACACCCGGTCACCCACATCCTCTCTCTTTCACTCAAGGGACAGCGAGTGATGGTTATTGCAGCAATAGGTGTTGGACGGAATTGCAGTACAAGATGATATTTAAGTGTCTCGAATGTAAGTATGCGATTTGTTACGAATGTTGTAAGCGCTTGAACAGATCATGAAGCTCTCTGTTTTATCCAGTTTCTATACATTTGACTGTCTCCTGTGTAAGATTTATGTAATGATCGATTGAATTTATATGTGTGATTCAAGATATATTTTATCCTTTTTTATGATTAGAGTGTAACTTGTGTTGTGGGATTTTTAATAATTAGAAGATGCATCTTTTTTTTTTTTTTTTATTATTATTATTATTATTATTATTATTATTATTATTATTATTATTATTATTATTATTATTATTATTATTATTATTATTATTATTATTATTATTATTATTATTATTATTATTATTATTATCGATCAAGACTTTATTAAAAACTCATAGGATTTGAAAAAATTAGTGGGACGCCGGAAACTAACCTGGCCCCACACCTCTATGAATAAGAAACCAATCCTATTAAAAATATGAATTGCAGCACGTGCCCCAATGTCTTGAGTCATAGAGAATCGTCGAATACGCTTAAGTAAAGTTATTGCATCCTTCTCAAGTTCTCCAAAAGAAGAAAATGTAAAGGGGAGAAATCCATATCCAATATCCGCGCATTTAGCATCGTACTTGACACGTTTACGTTGTGCAACATCGATGACCGCACGCTCCGACATAAAATCAGTCATCCCAGATTGCGTTAAGGGCGACGATCCCGTAAGGTCAACACATACATCACGCCCACTATCCCAAGAGTAAAGTAATATCAGCCGGTCGTAAGGATCTGTCCCTATCTCCATAAAGCCCAATATCCACCTCCTTACGAGCTGAAATTCCGGACCGCGGACATATATCAACAAGAACATCACGCACAAGGTTATGCTGATGTTTAATGCCAACAATACCCGCACACGAAACAGCGTGATCCCCATAAATATCTCCAGTAAATACCTTAGAACAAGTTGAACACGGTACCTGAACAGTGAAAAGAGGAACACCCAACCGATAACACAACACACAACGATAAGCCCTGGCATTCATAGTTTGTCCCAGGCCGGATATCGGAGCCACCCTAAGCCAATCTGGTCCTTTATTATTATTATTTTTAATTATAGATTATAAAATTACCTTTAGGTGCTCGAAGTTTAATTAATTTTAACATTTTAGTCCCTTAATTATTCATTTTCATTCATAACATTGAAACTTGGGTATATAATAATATTACAACAATGGCTTTCTTTTTATAATTTTGTTTCAGTGATGTGTTTGTTTTAATAACACTGAACATAATTTTGTTTCAGTGATGTGTTTGTTTGGTCATCATTCATTAAATTTCATAAGATCAGTCATCCGCAATGCAAGTTATAAGAGTTCAATGAAAAAAAAATTGGATGGCATGTTACTTTGTTTGATTCAACTTTCCATTGCTTGAGAGTTAAATATGGGGATTCGCCTAAATGTTGAAAATAATCTAGGGGTGTTTGGCTGAGCTTATTTGAGGTGCTTATTAGCTTATTGACTAAAACAAGTTTATCCAGCACTTACTGAGAAGTGCTTAATAGGTTATATAGAAATGGCTTTTTGTTAAAGTCATAAGCTTTTTTCTGACACACTTCATGGTTTTGTAGGATATGCAAATTATACGTTTGTAGTTTGTTACGTATACCTGGCTATTTGAGGCAGTTGATTTTGCATCGAAGGTTATGTATCTTGGATATATATTATGTTATTTGTAGCTGTTGGTTACAGTTAGGGTGTTTGGCATTCATTAATGCTTCTACTTATGTGTCTTCTTATAAATAAGCACTTTTAAGCTACTTAAAAGTAGGTAATTCAGGAAATAGTGTTTGGATTTTGCTTATCTTGTAGAAAATGAAATAGACATAATATTTTGATACGTGGGAAATAGGTTAAATATGATACTGCGGAACTTAGCTTTAAGGCCAATGGATATGACTTGGGTAAAGTTTCCACCACCATGCCTAAAAACCTGATTAAACCTTGGTTAAAGTAGTTAAACACCACCAAAGATTAATCAGACTGGCGAAAGATGAAGTTAATAGTGATAGAGCAAACAACACCACACCAAGAACATTCAATAATCGACTCCTATTTTGAGTTGAAGACTCAAAAAAGCTTCAAAGTTATTATGTGTTTAAAACTGTAGATGATGTCTTCTAATACAACTTGGAAGCCATTTTATAGGCGGGAAAATGTTGAAAGGTTTTAATGGATATTTAAATAATAGTATGTCTGGATTCGAACTCGAGACTTCGGGATTGCACACATTACGTATGAGAATTGATGTACATAATTAATATAAATAAAACGTTATTATTATTAATTATTAATCACTAAATAAAACATAACGATAGTTAAATAATTAACGAGGTTTGGTTAACGGTCGTTAAATATTAACTACAAGGTCTAGAGATGAAATTACAAGTCGGGAAAGTTCTAGAATCCCTTTGGGATGCTTGGCCGATCGGTGGGGGGGTTTCCAAACCCAATCCCACTCAAACTTGGACTCCAAGATATGTTAACTATAAATACAAATCAATGTATTCATTATTGACTAACCTTGGATTACCAATAACCTAAATTTCTCTCCTTCTCCTCTCCTCTTTGTGTGGCCGGTCGAATACCCTAACCCCAAGGGTGTTTCGATTTTGCTTAGCTCAAAGACACAAGTGTTTGGTTTATTTGTGATTCAAGGAACTAGCTTCTCCACATCAAATCGCTATTAGTACGTGTGTACAAGAACGAAGAACAAGCACGCTTGAGCTTGTATTCCTTGGTGGTCGATTTATTGTGGTGGTCGAATTGTTAAACCCTAAAGCTAGGGTTTTGGTTTTTGTTCTAGTTCAAAGTTCGTTTGGTTTACTTGAATTGCTAAAAGGTACGCGTTTTCTTATTCGGTTAATTACTTACATATATTATTCTATAGTCTTCCGCTGCTTGCTTTGATGATGTATTTGTTTTATGTATAATTTGTTATGAGTATAAAATTCTAACAGTGGCATCACGAGCCGTTAATATGATGTAATTAATTACCGAAACACATAAAAAATTGAATCTTTATGATTATTTACATGCTTTTTATGGTTTCTAGGGTTTTGAATTCGAAACCCTAATTTTTATATATATGGGTCGATTACCCTAATATTTATTTTATTAGGTTTTAATTTTGTAAAACTTGTAGAAACCCTAGGATTGCATGCTAATTTTATGTGGTTAATTAATGAATAATTGTTATGTGCCATGTAATATGCGTATCTTGGGTGATAATTGTTATGCGGAATCCATGGTGGAACATGCATGTTTTGCCATGGAGTATTGTTTATTGTATATTGATTAATTGTTAAGTGATACACATGTTTTATTTATTTAATAATTATAAAATTGGGAAGACCTCAATTATAACTAATAAAATTAGTTATGTGCTATTTGGTATACTATTAACTTGGCTTACATAATCGACTTGTCGATGTATGTGGCTCATCTACCTTGCGAGATGAAAGTCCTAGTTAATGTATGCATTTATTTACGCCTAGAATTGTTATTAGAGTTTATTGAAATAATTATGCATGTGGCTAATTGTTTTTACATATGTTAAATTGTTTAGTTATATGTTTATATTATTTGAGTGTGTTTAATTTTTATTAAAATGCTTTTTTGTTTATATATTGTTTTGACATGTTAGTAAGCAAAAAGGGTTTTTTATGAATAGAAAATTAAATGGACTAAATAATGGCGAAATTGATTTATCTAAGAATTATTCTTGAACTTTTAATCGATCGATCTGTTGTACTAAATGGTTAGAACGGCTCACCCACTAGAACAAACTATAAAGGGTATTTAAGAAGTGAGCATAGTCTCACCGAATGGATGTCTAAGGTTATGCTTGGCACTTACACGGTCCTCGCCCCTATGCGTTCGATTGGAGCTACCTAGTATAACCATTCTATGTACGAAGCATCTTAGTGCAAAGTTGTAAGTTTCTCAACGCATCGATTAAAACTTTGTAGAATTCAATCTTAGCAATTAAAATCTTTTAGTAAGTTTTTGAAAATTTTATGTTATAAAGTTGTATGCATGCTTCTTTATACATAAGTTTTGATTACACATCAAAATTGTACCCTTTAAAATTTAAGTTTATGCCATCTAATGATATGAAACACTTGAAGTTGTAATTTAGTTATGTGAGACCTTGATCTAGATTACAATAACGAGGTGAATTATTTTGTTGTGTGAGACCTCGACTTTATGATTTGCGGTTTTAAATTAGACAACTTAATTAAGTTAGTTAGTGAGACCTATAACTTAAGGCATAAGATGGGATGAAACATGCTTACGTTTTGCATTAATTGTTTTGGCAAAATTGTAAATCCCATAATTTTGGAATTGAAAACTTGTTTGTCAATTATCGTTTTCAACGATTACTATTCTATACTTTCACCACTAGCGGATCAAGCGATGTGGTGGAACTATGATAATGAGGATCCAAAATTCAAGGAAAATTCTATGGTTAATATGAATATTGACCAAAGGGTAATTTTATTTTCTTGAATGTTTACTTATCGAAAGTACTAACTTTTGAACTTTTATTTCGTAGAAATGGCTCAAGTGAATCATCGCACTAGCCTCGTCGTTCAAATCAATGTTTGATCGAGAGAAATTGATTAGTAGCGAATTTCAATGATTGGTATCGCAACTCGAATTGTCTTGAGGTTGCCAAAAGAATCAATTATTTGACTACGCCTTGTCCTCCCGAACTGCGGTGATGCTACTGCCAAGCACGAGCTGCATGGCAATCTGAGTATGACAAGTATAATGAGGTCGCTTTGCATTATGCTCGGGAGTATGAACTCAAGCTTGCAAAAGCAATTTGAGAATTACTTCCTAATCTCATCTTGGAAGAATTGCAAAGTTGTTTGAAAAGCCTGTGATTGTGAGAGTTGTATGACTTGATTGATGCTCTTCATAGTTGCAAGCAAGGAGATAGGAAACTGTCGGCGCCTAACGTCTCGAAATGATGAATTACATGGACCGGTTAGGCGTTTGAACTATGTCTACCCTAATGACATACAAATTGGCACGATCAATGGATCCCTTAACAAGGAATTTGATGGTTTCGTGCGCAATTATAATATGCATTGCACGGGAAGACATCAATGAGGTACATGCAATGCTCATTGATTACGAAAAGGTTTGCCCAAGAAGGCCTCTACACTGCGGTTTTGACCATCCGAAGGGTAGAATTTCTAAGCCTAATAAGCCGCTAGCGAACAAGAAAGGAAAGGTAAGGGTAAAGGCGATAAGGAAAACAAGTTATGACTTATCGGCAAGAACCCAAAAGTACCCTCCCAAAAGCGTGAGAATCGAAGAAGGATCGGGCTTGTCATCGCACCGAGGTTGGACATCGGAAGAGGAATTGTCCATTGTACCTTGATGAGTTGCGAAATAAGAGGTATAAAAATCTGGCGTGGCTGATTGTGTACTCTTTTGATGATAGAATTATTTGCTTTTCCTCATAAAATATATTCACGGGTATATGATCTTGGATGTGGTATTCACATTTGTAATACACTCTGAGGGACTTAGAGGAGCAAGGAAGCTTGCCTATGGACGACAATACCGCACGTGGGTAATGGAGCACATGCGATCATTGAAGCTATAGGCACGTTTGATTTAGTTTTACCTTCGGGTTTAGTATCGTCATTAAACGATTGTCATTACGCACCTTCCATTGTTAGGGTGTCGTTTCATTTCCTTGTTAAAAGATATTGGTTTCGTTCATACATTTACCGATTA
Source organism: Chrysanthemum lavandulifolium (assembly GCA_022545495.1). NCBI lineage: Eukaryota > Viridiplantae > Streptophyta > Magnoliopsida > Asterales > Asteraceae > Chrysanthemum > Chrysanthemum lavandulifolium. The sequence continues at coordinate 15,857,054 of CM040243.1, forward strand.
TGGAATTTTGTTTCTTTAAATAATGTTTTTACTTTAATGTTATTCCAAATTAAATGGTGTGTTTGAAATTGATTTGCATGATAATGTGAATGATAAAATAATTCATCTTTAGCATCAATAATAAAAGAATCAAAAGTGATTTGGATTCTTCATTTCTTTGGCATTGTAGACTTGCTCATATAGGCAAGAAACGCATGCAACAAATTGCAACACGATGGGCTTTGCAAGACATCAATGATGAATCATTTGATAAATGCGAATCTTGCATATCCGGGAAGATGACCAAGAAACCTTTACAAATAGTTTAGAAAGGGCTTCGATCTTCTTGGTGTGATACATACCGACGTATGTGGACCACTAAGACATGTGTCAAGAAAGGGTGCTAGCTACTTAACCTTTCTTGATGATTTCGATCGTTATGGTTATGTTTATTTACTTAAACATAAACATGAAGTCTTTGAAACATTTAAGGTTTTAAGAGTGAAGTAGAAGCGCAACTAGGAAAGAAGATTAAAGCTCTTCGATCCGATAGAGGTGGTGAATATTTAAGCCAAGAGTTTAAAGATTATCTAGGCGAGTGTGGTATTGTCCAAGAACTCACATCTCCATATACTCCACAACAAAATGGTGTATCCGAGAAGGAATCGTACATTGCTAGACATGGTGCGATCGATGTTTAATCTTACTACTCTTCCCTTATCCTTTTGGGATTATGCTTTGAAGCCGCTGTTCGCATATTGAATATGGTTCCAACTAAGAAGGTTGATAAGACTCCTTATGAAGTGTGGTATGGGAAACCTCCCAACTTGTCTTACTTAAAGGTGCGGGGTTGTGAGGCGTTTGTTAAACGTGACTCTGGCGATAAGTCGCAACAAAGATCTGTTAAGTGTGTCTTCGTAGGATACCCAAAGGAAACTATGGGTTACTACTTCTACTTTCCACCGAAAACAAAGTAATTGTTGCTAGGTATGGAGACTTTCTTGAAAAGGATCTCATATCTCATGAATTCGGTGGGAGAGTATATGATCGGAAGATGATCAAGAAGATACAACACCTTCGAGAACACTAGCCAACCTCAAGTAGAACACGAAAGTCCGGGCGTTCCACCGAGATTGAAGTGATTCCCATTCGTAGATCTTCAAGAGCTACGCGTGCACTGGCGTCTATGTCTCAACGTAGAAGGCGAGGAAAATATGTTAGGGATCTTGGTGAACTCGCTAACTATAATGTCGCCATGATGAGTCACGAAAAGGAAAAATGGCGAGTTGCAATGAATGGGAAATGCAATCCATGAAAGACAACGAAGTCGGATAGAGGTTGACTTACCTCCAAATGCTAAGTTAGTTGGAAGTAAGTGGCTCTTTAAGATAAAGACCGACATGGATGGCAATGCACACACCTATAAAGCTCGTCTTGTAGCTCAAGGTTATACTCAAACCTATGGGGTAGACTACGAGGAGACATTTTCTCTGTGTAGCGCACATTAGAGCTATTAGATTCTTATAGCCATAGCTGCGTACTATGACTATGAGATATGGCAAATGGATGTCAAAGCGCCTTCTTAAACGGTCGCCTAGATGAGGACATCTATATGGCGCAGCCTGAAGGGTTTGTGAATCCAAAGTTTCCAAAGCGTGTATGCAAACTTCAAAGATCCATTTATGGATTGAAGCAAGCATCAAGGCAATGGAACAAGAAGTTTGATGAAGAAATCAAGAAATTTGGTTTCACTCAAAATCTTGATGAGCCATGTGTGTATCACAAAGCTAGTGGGAGTAATGTTATTTTCCTTGTCTTATATGTCGATGACATATTGATCATGGGAAAAGACATTCCAAGTATGCAAGATGTAAAGTCTTATCTTGAGAGTGCTTTTCTATGAAGGACTTAGGGAAGCAAGATTTATTCTGGGAATCAAGATCTCTGAGAGATAGATCAAGGCGGTTAATTGGACTAAGCCAAAGTGCTTACATTGATAAAATATCAAGAGATTTAGTATGCAAAATTCCAAGAAGGGATATTTGCCGATGCAAGTTGAACATGGCTTAAGTAATAAACTTTAGCGTCAACACTGCCGAGGTGGAATACATGAGAAAGTTCCTTATGCTTCGGTGTAGGATCTATCATGTATCTTTGTGAGATGTACAAGGCACGATGTGGCGTTTGCACGAACATTACCGGTCGGTATCAACGAGAACCGGTGTGAAGCATCGGCAGTTGTTAAGAACATTCTTAAGTATCTAAGGGCTACTAAAGAAATGTTTCTAGTGTATGGAGGAAATCCGGATGCGAACTTGATGTTCTGAGTTTTTGCGATCGTCATTCCAAAGCGATAAAGATGATCGAAGTCTCAGACGGGTTATGTCTTTGTCATTAATGGAGGAGCGATTGTTGGAAGAGCAAGAAGCAAACAACGTTTGCGATGTCTATTCTGTTGAGTACATAGTCGCTTGAAGTGCGATGGAAGTTGTTTGGATTAGGAAATTCATTTCGGGACTCGGAGTAATGCCCTCAATCGAATTACCTCTAAATGTGTATTGTGACAACTCTGCTGCAATAACATTTGCCAATGAGCCTGGAGTCATGAAGGGCGCGGACATTTTCCTCGTCGATATCACTATGTTAGAGAACAAGTTGACATAGGTGAAATCAATCTACTCAAAGTTCATACGGATGAAAATCTAGTCGATCCCTTTACGAAGCCTTTGCCAAAAGATAAACTTCTTGACCATCTTGATGGGATAGGACTTCGTTTAGCTAGTAGTTTCATGCGGATCCGTGATTAGTATTTGGATAAAGGATGTTATGAACAAATATTACTTTAATGAAATAAAATAGTTGTTTATGTTTATTTTCATTTTCTTAATATTATATCCTATATTTGCATGTTTAATCCATGAGTAACTTATGTTATTCTAAATAGTCCGTTGTCAATCAATGATGTGGGAATGTCATTGAATTAAGACAAATCTGAGTTTTGGTAGAATATACTTTTAAAGTATATTGATGCGTGGGACATACCAGATTCACATGATATTCAATGAATTGAATATAGGACTCATCCCAACTTTACATGATGATACTTTTGGATTTTATCATTAAGTATATCATGAAGTGTTTATCCTCGGACTTGAGATACCGGATAAGCGATATGAATGTAGTGCATTTGTGTAAGATAGTCTAACGCTATCCGTGAATCGGTAGTTATAAGGGCTATTTTGGAAGTGTTGCAAAATTCATGAGTTATGTTTGTAGTCAAGAGAATTTGTTCCTTTGAATTTGTTTCAAAGTGTAATACTATATTTGGGCCCTCGTAGGGTTGACAAGATGTTTGTATGGCCATACCCAAGATCTATCGGAATACGTTCGAGATGATTTGGTAATCTTGTTCAATCATATACAACGAGAAATGAATATTAACTTATGAAATGACTTGATCCATATTCATAGTTAAAGTAGTATTAGTAACAAAGGATAAGTAAAATGATGAATCATTAAATGGTTTTCCAGGAGACCATGCTCGATTCGATCCGGGGCGTTGGCGTGAAAGCTAGACTCACCAATGTCATTACTATATTTAGTAATATCCAGTGGGAGTGAAAGGTTTTAATGGATATTTAAATAATAGTATGTCCGGATTCGAACTCGAGACTTGGGATTGCACACATTACGTATGAGAATTGATGTACATAATTAATATAAATAAAACGTTATTATTATTAATTATTAATCACTAAATAAAACATAACGATAGTTAAATAATTAACGAGGTTTGGTTAACGGTCGTTAAATATTAACTACAAGGTCTAGAGATGAAATTACAAGTCGGAAAGTTCTAGAATCCTTTGGGATGCTTGGCGATCGGTGGGGGGGTTTCCAAACCCAATCCCACTCAAACTTGGACTCCAAGATATGTTAACTATAAATACAAATCAATGTATTCATTATTGACTAACCTTGGATTACCAATAACCTAAATTTCTCTCCTTCTCCTCTCCTCTTTGTGTGGCCGGTCGAATACCCTAACCCCAAGGGTGTTTCGATTTTGCTTAGCTCAAAGACACAAGTGTTTGGTTTATTTGTGATTCAAGGAACTAGCTTCTCCACATCAAATCGCTATTAGTACGTGTGTACAAGAACGAAGAACAAGCACGCTTGAGCTTGTATTCCTTGGTGGTCGATTTATTGTGGTGGTCGAATTGTTAAACCCTAAAGCTAGGGTTTTGGTTTTTGTTCTAGTTCAAAGTTCGTTTGGTTTACTTGAATTGCTAAAAGGTACGCGTTTTCTTATTCGGTTAATTACTTACATATATTATTCTATAGTCTTCCGCTGCTTGCTTTGATGATGTATTTGTTTTATGTATAATTTGTTATGAGTATAAAATTCCAACAAATGTAACCAAAGTAAACATTTAATCCTTGCTTTGGGAAAAACAATAAAACTTTGAAAAACTGATAAATAGTTGAAACATTAAAAACTAGAGCATGCTAGGTGAATAATAAATAAAAGCCAACTCACCCACACTCAAGTAAGTGATCAACGCAAAATATATATGCGACAAAATCTTTATATTAAAGGTCTGGCTAAACCGAGAGGTTGTGGGTTCAAGTATTAAGTTTATGGTCCATTGACTTGAAATGTTTCATGTAGGTATTTTGTGATCGTTAGCATCATCACAACGATTTATAGTTTGGCAGCACTCTTTGTTCCTCCTAAGAAGTCGTTGCGTCATGTTCTTGTTCTTGATATGGTATCACAAACCTTTCTCCTTTCATGTTCTCAAGCCACTTAATAGCCATGCATTAACTTTGCCTTTTTTTTTGGTAGTTTGTATTGTCGTTTTTGGTATCAAGCTTCTCGGCAGCAGTTGGAGTAGGGCAATTAGGGAAGCAAGGGAACTCGCATGCTGGTTGGCTACCAATATGTGGTCAAGTTCCTAAATTTTGCCACCACGTTACCGCATCTCTAATAGCTGGTTTTGTTGCGGTCATTCTTTACTTTTTGCTCCTCCTTTGCTCCCTCAACAATGTTCTTAACTTGGTTGCTTTTAAAGCTTAGTTATATGATATATATTGCTTTATCATTCTAGAAATACTTCTAGTATCTATTATATAGTGTTCCTAGCAAAAATTCATGGTGTTCGATTTTTGCAAGTAAAGTATACGATGTTTATCCTGTTTAGAAAGCTATGACGTTACTTATTTTGCACCCGGTATGCAAATTTTGTATGTTACCAAGTTATTTATGCTATAATGATTTAATCTTATGCGGCGAAAGTTGTACATTGTTTTGGATCAATCATGTGCATTCTTTATTTTCTTGTATATTTGAGACAGATGATCTTGAAGTATTGAACCCACAATTTGATCTCAATAGTCAAACATACAAGTCAACTACTTCCAATGCACAGTTTCCATTTCAGAACCAAAAACAGCGCGAATTGTAAGATCGATGACTCCCTTTCCAGAAATATAAATTACAACAAGTTCCTTTCTCGCATCAAAGATTCGATCTTTTCAACATCTTCAGGGGTGTCTACGCCATGACCATCATGGTCAACCTTGATGACCTGCTAAAAGATCAGACATTAGCTAAAGAATTTCATATTCTGTCACTCCGGTTGCTTAAGTGTTCACAGCAAGTAAATAAGATCCAAAATACCACAAACTATTTGAGGCGAGAAATAAATGATAGTGCAAGAAATTGTTAAATGAAAGAAGCAAATTTCTAAGAATAATAGCGCCCACGGCCTAGTAGTTTGCAAACATACAAATACTTAAACTAGAGCTCTACTGTAAAAGGTAGAAACGGATTATATCAATTCTTAGTCAACAGGACACAACCCGTCCATTTTAATCTAGAGGACACCCTTTTATAATTAAATCAAGCAGGATAACCCACATGAATTCCCAATGTTCGTTATAGGAGATATATAGTTCCCAACATATTGGATGCACATATAACGTTGCATCAAATGACTTCCTAGATATACGCATATTATAAGGAAAAGGTCACACACATGACTGTAACCGTTGCAGAGCTCGTTCAAACACTAAAATGCAAACTAAATATGAAAAAGAAAGAACTTCATATTTCTTGCAATGTTATGGTCGTAGAAGCACTCAAGCAAGCATATAGATAATTTAATAAGACGAGGTTTCACTGTATAGTAGATAGACCATTTAACGGATCAGGTTTTTTTCAAACAGGAAAGTCATCATAAGAGAGGGTACTTTACACATAATTATACCTTCATCTTGTAACCATTCTCAAGGACTTTGAGTTGTTCCAGGTCTTCTTCTAGTTGCAATGGAGTAGGAGAAAGCTCGGGATATAACTTTAAGAATTTCGCATCATAACTCTGTTTGCCCATGAGAAAATGCAGTGTTAGCCATGATAACTTGTCTTGCATACACACAATCAATCATTAAGTTTTTAGGCGCGAGTTTCTTTATCAAATCGATCTTTACCTGGATGCCAAGATGAAGTAAATACGGAAACTGTGGATTGACCTTACCCGACCTGCATCAACACACGGGTATAGATGAAGTTTCGATATCACAGTTTGTGCAAGAAAAATGATAACCAAAATTTAAACGTAAGTTCGAACCTATGGTTAAACACGTCAATCGGTAAATTAGCTACAACCAAAATGAATTTAACATCCTAAATCTTTTTATTTTAAAAAATTAGATTATTATTGAAAAAAGCACTGGAACATAAAAGAAAAAGAAGTGTTTGTGGGTCGACTCGACCCGACTCTTAGTACAATCTACCCATTTTAAAAGGTTACCCAACCGACCCATTTTGCCACATCTAGCCAAACTGCTTACTTCTTAAATGGGATAATTCCCCTTGAAAAGTATATTTCATAGCCACGATTATCGACCACACATTTAACTCAATTTGGATCAAAGCATCTTCTGCTTTTAAACATGTGACAGCAGTACTGAATACAGCATCAGGGGATCCCTGCAAATACATGATCATCATGAATTTATGTAAATAACAATAATCCAACAATCAAAATAGCCGTAAATCACACTCCCACTACCCGACTTACTTAAAATTAATAAATCTCACATATGTTTGATTTGGTCAAGAACTGAATGGGCCTAAAATTTTGTGAACAGAAATATCAACACATATATATTATATGAATATGATCAAGGGTGTCAATGTGTGATGGTATGGTATTCGACATTATTTTCATCAGTAACACATGTGCATAAAGTATTGTAGCTTACTAGCAAAGCTTTTACAACCCCATTAATTATCTCAGGTTCAAGAAGCGGCTCATCAGCTTGGATATTTACAACAATATCAAATTCTCTTTTAAGGTGTAGAGGTACCTCGCTGCAGCGTTCAGTCCCTGAAAGTTGCTCATGCACAAAGCCATACACTCACGGTCCTTATATCATGGGGACGAAAATTATATGGGCATAACAAGAACCTTACCATTTCGACAAGTTTCAGATGTCATTATGACATCAGCTCCAAATCCACGACAACAATTTGCAATCCTCTCATCATCCGTAGCCACAACTGGTGTAACACAGGTGAAGTGTACTAACTAAAATCAGATTGGTCAAATATTCATTAACATTAATTCATATAGCATTAATGAACTCGCATCAAATTGTGTTTTCAAATTTAGTACACAAGACTATACAAAGTGTACAATCCCTCCGGTTTGAAACTACTTAAAGTCAATTAAAATTTTCTTGTTTATGTTTTGTTTGTCCTATTTAGACTAAACTAAGACAAGAAAAGCAAGCTTAAAAAAAGAGAGATCCCTTGCTTCAGAGAATTGAAGGAAATAAGTGGCCACCATTAGAATTCAAAAAGTAGTCAAATAAAAGTAGTCATCTACAAGAATCATTTCCATAAACTTCACTCAAACATCAAAATATATGGGCATCACAATCATCATAAAAGATCACCCAAACATTTAGAGTGTGTTTTAGTGAGCTGCAAAAGTCCAAAGTTACAAATATACCAATATTTGTGGGCCAATGTTATTAAATTTCGGAGACTCGTGTAAGAACTTGTCGTAAAGAAAGACAACTGATTCCGTTTACAGATGGCATTTTGGATGTGCATGTTCAGAGTGACTAGTGTGACTTCAAAATTTACAAATCCAAATTTATGGACAATCTTAAACTTGTATACATCAATAACATTGTAAGCAACTTAACATAAATTAGATTCTTTCTAAAATTAAAGTCCAAATTGAGAACATGACTATATTAAAGATGCTCCGACATAAATCTATGATAAGTTACTTGTAAAGCACTTCATTTCGTCTTTTTTTTTCTTTAAAAAAGTGAAGAGACTAAATTAAAACAAACAAACAAAGGCTGAGTTTTGTAAGAATAAAACAAACTTGTTAGAACATAAAGGGAAAAAAGAAAAGAAAAAGAAGATGCTAATTTCATGTATTAGTTTGCAAGCAAAGTATCACAGGTCTTATTATTTCTTACTATAAGTAGTAGCATATGAGCTCAACGAACACCATATCTTAAAACATACAAATATAACTATAATAATGAAGGTCTTAGAACATGAGCATCCACTGGAGCTCGTTGATTTGCAGCCGCCAAAGATTGTAGATGTATGGGAAGAAGAATCTGATGACGATGATGATGATGATTTGATTATTGAAGAGGAGTTCCGACGTCCATGTAACCGGTGCTACCAAGACATTACTGTGTACCACAGGTACTACTATAAATGTACTTTAGATGCATGTGATATCTTGCTTCACAAATTTTGTGCAGAGTTGCCGCCAATGTTAAACCACACATCTCACACACATACTCTTCGCCAAGGTATCGACGGTAGGAATTGGAAATGCCAATATTGTCGAAGCCAACACAAGACTGGTGAAGTATGTTATTCATGTGGCGAATGTTATCATTACAATATTGATGTAAATTGTGTCATAGATGTTGAAAAAAAGAGCATCCATCACCCAAGCCACCCACACAAGCTGGTCTGTACTATCTCTACACCCATTTTGTGTCATTGTAAGGCTTGTGGGAGAGAGCACATAGGGATCTTCTATACTTGTACCACTTGCGTCTTCACCATACACAGTGATTGTGCTTTCCTACCAAAAAAACTGTTAATTCAAAAGACAACAGATGATGCTTTCTCACATCCTCATCCACTCACCATTTCATATTCCTTCCCAGAAGATGACCAAAGAGCTAAATATTTTCCAACATGCAGAGTATGTAATTACGCTTTTTATGACCATCTTTGGATTTACAAATGCGAGAAATGTATGTACTATGCCCATGTGGATTGCGCGACATCAAGAAGAGAACCATTCATGTCCATCTTGTCAAGTCCTGGTAAGTTATTCTATGATTTCTTCAAGTAATTAGATTAGTATTCATTATTAACTATATAGCAATTGAACGATTATTCATATAAGATATAATAACCATGCATGTTATTCCATTTTCAGGTTCTGGTATACTTGTAAAAAACTATAATGATGCAGATTATCCTGATCTTCTCCATCTACCATTCCCAGACGAGACTCACAACATTCTGAAACATTTATTTTTCAAAAAGAATGGACCTGGAACCTCTGAAACGGATGAGGTAAACCTCTTCAAACATCAACACCAGGTAATTTTAGTTGATACAGAGTGCATTGATAGTAAAGTAGGGTCAACCTCTTCAAACATAAATTCATTCATGTTACATAACCCGATGAAAAAGATCGAACTACTATGCAACGGATGTTTGAGACCAATAATGTCAATGCCATTTTATAAGTGTGCTCAGAATTGTGGCTTTGCTCTTCATGAGTGGTGCACTCGACTGCCAACATCAATAAAGAACCACCCAGGTCACCCACAACATCCCCTTGTTTTCCTTCCAAATGTCCCCCATAAGTTTTTCAACATATTTCGTTGTGAAGTTTGTGATTTAGATTGCAACGGATTTGCTTATGGTTGTGTCGAATGCGAATACTATGTTGATGTTAGTTGCGGGTTTATTCCTGAAAAAATCACACATAAAGCACACCCAAACCACCTTCTTTCAAGAGTTAGAGTAGGTACATATGGCCTCCAGAGGTGTCATATATGTCGCATATATATGTTTAATGAGAATAGATTTTCATTCAGTTGCAGCATTTGTGACGATATTTTTATACATCCCGAGTGTGCTTTGTTATTTCCTGGGACAATAAGGCACAAGTATGACAAACATCCCATGAGCTTGAGTTACCTCCCAATTGAGAACCACAAGAGTGAATACTTTTGTGAAATATGTGAGGAACGATTGAATCCTCATCAATCTTTCTATCACTGTCACAAGTGTGTTCAGTCGGTGCATTCTGCTTGTGCTCCGTTAATACTTCAGTCCGAAATGGCAGATAGGCCTTCCTGGAATGATAAGAGCATCTACAAGTTTGTGAATGTAAAGTTTGGGAGCATTCATAAGACACCCGGTCACCCACATCCTCTCTCTTTCACTCAAGGGACAGAGAGTGATGGTGAATGCAGTATTTGTGGTGACGAATTGCGGTACAAGATGATATTTAAGTGTCTCGAATGTAAGTATGCGATTTGTTACTATTGTTGTGCGAACAGCTCATGAAGCTTTCTGTTTTATCCAGTTTCTATACATTTGACTGTCCCCTGTGTACGATTTATGTAATGATCGATTGAATTTATATGTGTGATTCAAGATATATATTTTTACCTTTTTTATGATTAGAGTGCAACTTGTGTTGTGGGATTTTTAATAATTAAAAGATGCATCTTTTTTATTTCTATTATTATTATTATTATTATTATTATTATTATTATTATTATTATTATTATTATTATTATTATTATTACTATTATTTTTTTTATAAAACATCACTTCATTAGAAAACCAAAAGGAATTACAAGAAATTGGTGAGAAGCCGAGACACTAGTTGGGCTCCCACACCTTTCTGAATACAAAAGCTTAGTCTGTGAAAAATAAAAGCCCCACTCTTGACACTATTCGAGTGGCTAATAGCAACAGTCTTGATACGTGAAAGTGTATCCAAAGCTTCCGTGTCAAGCTCCCCGAATGTAGAGAAGGCAAATGGAATGAATTTGTAGCCATTTTCTTCACATTTGGACACATATTTCTTTTTCTTCTTCTCCACAGCGTTATGTAAGGCCACCCCGGGATAGTTCTTCTTCCGTAGGAAATTTGTTGAAATAGTCAATGTCTACTTCATCTACTTCCTCGGGTATTTCCTCATCCACAAGTGTATAGTCCTCTTCGTCATTTGTTTCATCAGGTTCAACTAAGGCGATGGTATTGACGAATTGGACATACTTTAGCTTGCTTGGATCCTTAATTTCTATGCCTGAAGGCTCGGGAGTTGAGATAGCACTAACCTTCTTGTCACTAGCTATGGCTTTCAAAAGGTTGTCTATTTTCCTATCCATCTCGGCTTGTTGATTATTAAAGCGGTCCGAGAGCTTAGCCATTTGGGTTTCTTGGGATGCAGCTAGGTTTTGCAACATCCCTTCGATGTTTTGTTGGTTAGGACCGTTAGGTGGGGGCCATGAGAAATCATTAGAAGTGAATTCTTTGGTTTGTCCCCAATAAAAGTCGGGCTTGTTTTCCATGCTTCACGGGTTTCATTGAAATTCCTAGGTCCGGGTGTTGTAGGGAATCTTCCTCCCACTCCATTAATACGCGAGGATGCGTAGTCAATCAAGCATGTTCGGGATCGGGTGCTAGCGCGTGTTATGAGGATCACAAAACGGCTCGCACGAGGAAGAAGCTTTGTTCACATGGTGTGAAGATTTAGGATTTTCGTAGGAACTCATGAGGAATTTAACTTGATCTTCAAGTTCGATCATCCTACGGTCGGGAGGAGGCAAGGAGATTGCCTTGACGGTTTGGGCGCTCACGGGGTCATCCCAACTTTCGTTGTCATAGAGGCGAGGTCCTCTATTATTTCCCATGATTCTTCTGCGGTGAGATCGAAGTTTTCCACCGGCCGCTTGGTCAATGGATCGCTTAGTGGGAAAGTTGACATGATCATAAAAATTTGGACTTGGAGCCAAAGATCAATGCCGTGATGAGGACTTTATGAAGTAAGTCCTTGAATCGGGTCCATGCTTCAGAGAGATTCACCTTGACGTTGTTGAAACATCAAGATGTCATTCCTAAGCTTAGTGGTTCTCCCGGTGGGAAAAATTGAGCAAGGAAGCGAAGTAAGATCATCCCAACTTGAGATGGAGCCGGGAAGTCGCTCAAGCCAATTACTAGCTTGGTCCCGTAGAGAATTGGAAGAGACGCAGCGTGGTCTCCCGAGTAGTAGCATCAAGATCGATGGAATCGACAATTTTGAGAAATCCCTCGGATGTCGATTTGGATCTTCGAACGAAGTCCATGGAATGCACATCCGCTTTGCACCAACCGGATGGTGTCGGATCGCAGGGTCGTAGTTTGAGCTTGGTCGGAAGCTCAATGGTGTTCCTATAGCCTAGGTGGCTTGGTCTCGAGTATTCACCAAGAGTACGGGCTCTTGGCGGGTCATTTGGTGGTGGGTTGATGAATGGTAGTGGGTTATCACCTTCCATGATGAAAAGTGATGAGGTTACAAACAAAGGTTACGAAGAAGGGGATAGACTAAGAGAAATCTAAAATGAGAAAAAGTTTACTTGATAGGAATCAGCAAAGAAACCTTAACGAGGTGGACTACTAACTAGCTATTCTATTCCCGGCGCGCGCCAAAACTTGATAACGCCACACGCGTCGTTCGGGTCAAAGGAACTTCCTTTTCTTCGAGCAAGTTTTATAACACCCTAGGCGGTGAACCTAATCGTTGTAGTGTAGTAATTAGGGTAAGCCACGGGTATTGATATCGTTCTCTTGGGGAATAGGAATGCTAGTAGGAGTTACTACGCTAAGGTTAAGGTTGAGGAAGATTATTTTTATTTTTTATATTTTATGAAAATGGAAAGGTACGAATCTCGGGTATTGGATTTGGGGTTGGTATTTCACCGATTACTCTACTATTATCTAATTATCTAAACTAAGGTTGTGGGAGTCTATGTCCAATTAATGTGTGCTCGTATGATAGTTTAAAGATGTGTTTACTTAGTTTGTATTACTCCTTAATTATCTCCTATTGATGGTTGAGTGTCACGTCTTATTCCTAGTTGCGTTGTGTGTCTAAAGTTGTAGGGTATGCGTTTCTCCCTAACTCTTTGAACTTACCAAAGGGTCTTGTCTACAAATCCACTTAGAGATTATAGACTCCTACTCTAAGGCGCTCTTGGATGGTTTAGCCTACAATCACTCGGTAATCATACTCTAAGGTTCACAAAGATGAATCAAGCATTAAGTACACAACGAATGACCTATCGCATTACTAGATCATTAATCAACTAAGATAAGAAACAACCAATCAATATTTAATAATTAAGTTTCATACTTCCTAAGCAAACACACAAATAAATTAGCGGACATGGAGAACATGCAAGCATACACACAAATAATCAAAGACATAATTGAATTAAGAAGTAAAGACTTATCTTGGTGTAAGATAGGGTTTAAAACCCTAAAATCTTGTACAAGACACCTTAGGTTCGGTTTTAGGTTTTACTCCAAAGACTCTCCACACAAAGACCGAAAAATTCGGATTCTATATATAAGATTACGCTATGACGGCGTCACCTTATGTTTAGTGACGCCGTCGTGTCGCCGCCATTAGGGTTTCGTCTTGGCCACGTTAACCTTGCGACGGCGTCACCTTATGTCCGTGACGCCGTCCTCTTCGACTTCGACGTCGTCCGGATCGCATCTAGGCCGTTCGAGTAGCGACGGCCTACTCTTTCACAACTAGACGCCGTCTCTTGAAAACACGAGTTTTGGGTTCGTCCCGTCACAATAATTTTGGGACGGCGTCGCAATAGCACCGACGCCGTCGCTTTATACTTTCAAAGAATCGTGAGTGTCTCGATTTCGTCTTTGGCCATTTTCTTCATATATTCGCCTTTCGTCCAAATAAGTGTCATTCCAGCATTTTGTCTTCACGAGACCTAAAAGTGAAAAGGAACGATATTAAGCAATAACGGATACAAAAGTGATCAAATAAGGACTTAAACGACCCCTCAAAATGGTACCTTTTAAAACCTTATCAAATATCCCTACACTTGTTATTTGCTTGTCCTCAAGCAAATGTGCTTTTAGCCAATTAATTAATAAGTTAGGGGTCATGAAGCATTAATTCAAAACGGTCCACAACACATATAAGCCCCGTCATAACAAGCACGGAAATTACATACTAGCACCTCACATGGGGTGTTTGGATACTCACATCTCTCTCGGGTGTATATGGAATATAACAAATTGGAAATGGAAGATAAACACTCATTAACCGGTCCTAGTACATAGATTACCATAGGCTTGAGAATAGATCAAACCTCCATCGCTTTGGCGTAAGCACCTAGGAAAGACTATCAAAGAGGTCTTTTAAAGGGTTGTAACGTTAGGCTTACGGTAGGGAAACAAAGGGTTTGGTGGGATAGGCTATATAGTGGTGGTAAGTCAAAAATCTCTATGTTGAATGCATATGAAGAATGGCGTTGCTAAGCCAAGACTCGACACTCTAAACTCTAGATAACTTAAATAAATAAACATAAATTTAAAGATAGATGTAGGATGGTAGCCCGTATTTTTTTTTTTTTTTTTCACTCTCTTTTTTTTTCTTTTTCTCTTTTTTTTCGATTTTTTTTTTTTTTTCATACATTTTACTCTACCATCCTCTATGACAACATCAAAATACTAGGGATTTACAGGCATATCCCTACACTTGAGTTTTTATTATTCTAACACTAATTTGACCCGAATTGAAAAGATCAAAACACTTGGGGTACATTATTACGCAAACAAAGGGAATTTGAATTTTAACGCCCTTCCGTCATTTCATAAACTTTAACTTTTCCCATGAATCCCAATCATCCCAAAGCTGTATACAAAGGATATGACTCGACTTAGCAACTTATGCAAGCAACTAGATAATTGAACTAAGGGTTTAGGGTGATAACAAACAATTGCACTAAAAGTGAGTGCATAAGGGGTAGGCTAAGGCGATTTGGGTGTATATTTGGGGTGGGGTGTAAACAATGCTCTTCATTGATATTCGGAAAACCGAAACATCACGAGAACCGCGAAAAGGATAGGCTCGAGGGGTTAACTAGGGTATCGTGTACTAAAGATGAGTACAACGCAAAGGGTGTGGGGAATTACTCAACCGATGTGGAAGAAGTAATTATATTACGGGTATCAAACAAGGGTTTATCCTAATGCCTCTTATCATTTAGTTATTCCTAACTACACAAGTGTAGCCTCACTTGCGATCTCGGAATGCATCACAAAACAAGTTCTAGAATCTAATATACTACCGGTTCACACTCTAAGCATTAAAGATGAATGCTTTAATTCCTACTAATCTAAGGCGATCCTCACATTTTGGGTGGAATTTGGGTGGTAAAGGGTTTTGTGCTAGTCATATAACTTCCTATCCGTGAGACGCTTTTGTTAAGACTAATGGCCCACTCCTATATGTCATGAAAAATTTTAAATTTGGTGCCAAAATTACCCTAACCGACATTTTCTCATGGTTTATTACACAATCACAATTAGACAAAGCAAATAGTCAAGGATAAACATAGTTTCAAAGTTCCCGTTTATTTTCCTCCCACACTTAAACCGAACATTGTCCCCAATGTTCCCGAAAGTATCAAAGTTATGATAATGGAAGGTAATTAAAACGAAAGAAACTAATACTCCCCGATTAGCTCGGTAGGATCCGTGTAAAGTGGTGGTTAAATCTTTTCAAGAAGAATTTATGCGTGAAAAGCTCCTTCCAATCTTATGTAACTTCTTCTCGACAAACTAAACTCGCACACTTGAAGAAAACAAACGAAACCTTCGCGTAAAATCGCGGTAATAATATATATAAGACTCGATTTAGACTAGGATATAATGCTTGTGGAATGGATGTTTACTGAATTTCTAAGAAAATTAAGACCGAAATTTCCAAAATTTATAAGTAGCTCGAAAAGCGAGAAAAAGTAATCGATGTTTTACTCCTTCCGACGCCGTCAGTTGCAATCTCGACGCGTCGGTTATCCCGACAAAAAGCGGTGCGATTTTGGAAAAATTCGGAAAATTTACATCTTTAGAATCTGGAAAAATTTCGCAAAACATTCATTATGACTCGATACAAGCATTTGACTCGAACAAACAAACATAAATACCTTTTAATTAATTGTTATTCTCATGTTTACGTTTCTTTTGAAAACGTGTGTAATCCTCCCTACACTTATCCCTTATGTAAAATACCTTTATATGTAATTAAGACGGTTAAAAACAAAATAAAGCATTTTACAAATTTAAACATGAGGATAAACAATTAATAAAAGATATATGACACTAACAAGCAAACAATTAAGCATGGGTTGCCTCCTAAGCGCTTTTCTTTATTTAAGAGTCTTGTAGCTAGACTCGTAGTCGTGTTCCCACGTTTTCTCACCACCGCCTCTTCATGGCCTCTAATGGGGATTCCATGTTGTAGAAGTGCCCTAAAATGCGCTTTCTAAGAGTTCATCCTCTCCCCAATCGGTCCTGTATTCCGGTCCTAGGCTCAAGCAATCCTTGTAGAATCCGAAAATCTTAGCCATAACATAATCAACACCTTTCTCTATCCTCATCATTCCTATAATAGACCGATAGTTTAAGTTCCTTTTCATCATTAGAGTGATGAAAACTTCTCAATCTTAAACGGCATTTGGTAAGCTATGTCATCGGTCTTATTCTTGAATCGTACTACCCTAATGAGGGTCATAGGTCATCCGGTGCTTTCTATGAAAGGTTTTCCTAGAATAACATGGGACAAGCTAGGGTCTATGGCCGTGCTAATATCATCCACAATTATGAAGTCCGTAGGAAACGTGAAACTTCCTACATAAACGGGCAATCCCTTAACTCTACTAAGAAAATTGCAACTAACATTAGGATCATTGGGGTCTTGCCTAGTTGGAATAGGCTTCTTCAATATCCAATTGTAGTAGGTGCTAGTCATTATGTTGATTGGGGACTTGCGATCAATGTAAGCTTTTGCCACAAAAGGTGTCCTATGACACATGGTATGTTAAGATTCCAAGGGTTCCCAAACTTAATTCGAGGACTTTTCCTAACATACATGTGACTTGAGGTCACGCACTAAGTGAGGTGGCGAGATAGTTCTTCTTCCGTAGGAAATTTGTTGAAATAGTCAATGTATACTTCATCTACTTCCTCGGTATTTCCTCATCCACAAGTGTATAGTCCTCTTCGTCATTTGTTTCATCGGGTTCAACTAAGGCGATGGTATTGACGAATTGGACATACTTTAGCTTGCTTGGATCCTTAATTTCTATGCACAAGGCTCGGGAGTTGAGATAGCACTAACCTTCTTGTCACTAGCTATGGCTTTCAAAAGGTTGTCTATTTTCCTATCCATCTCGGCTTGTTGATTATTAAAGCGGTCCGAGAGCTTAGCCATTTGGGTTTCTTGGGATGCAGCTAGGTTTTGCAACATCCCTTCGATGTTTTGTTGGTTAGGACCGGTGGGGGCCATGAGAAATCATTAGAAGTGAATTCTTTGGTTTGTCCCCAATAAAAGCCGGGCTTGTTTTTCCATGCTTCACGGGTTTCATTGAAATTCCTAGGTCCTGGTGTTGTAGGGAATCTTCCTCCCACTCCATTAATACGCGAGGATGCGTAGTCAATCAAGCATGTTCGGGATCGGGTGCTAGTCGCGTGTTATGAGGATCACAAAGCGGCTCGCACGAGGAAGAAGCTTTGTTCACATGGTGTGAAGATTTAGGATTTTCGTAGGAACTCATAAGGAATTTAACTTGATCTTCAAGTTCGATCATCCCACGGTCGGGAGGAGGCAAGGAGATTGCCTTGACGGTTTGGGCGCTCACGGGGTCATCCCAACTTCGTTGTCATAGAGGCGAGGTCCTCTATTATTTCCCATGATTCTTCTGCGGTGAGATCACTAAGTTTTCCACCGGCCGCTTGGTCAATGGATCGCTTAGTGGGAAAGTTGACATGATCATAAAAATTTGGACTTGGAGCCAAAGATCAATGCCGTGATGAGGACTTTATGAAGTAAGTCCTTGAATCGGGTCCATGCTTCAGAGAGATTCACCTTGACGTTGTTGAAACATCAAGATGTCATTCCTAAGCTTAGTGGTTCTCCCGTGGGAAAAATTGAGCAAGGAAGCGAGAAGTAAGATCATCCCAACTTGAGATGGAGCCGGTGAAGTCGCTCAAGCCAATTACTAGCTTGGTCCCGTAGAGAGAATTGGAAGAGACGCAGCGCGTGGTCTCCCGAGTAGTAGCATCAAGATCGATGGAATCGACAATTTTGAGGAAATCCCTCGATGTCGATTTGGATCTTGAACGAAGTCCATGGAATGCACATCCGCTTTGCACCAACCGGATGGTGTCGGATCGCAGGGTCGTAGTTTGAGCTTGGTCGGGAAGCTCAATGGTGTTCCTATAGCCTAGGTGGCTTGGTCTCGAGTATTCACCAAGAGTACGGGCTCTTGGCGGGTCATTTGGTGGTGGGTTGATGAATGGTAGTGGGTTATCACCTTCCATGATGAAAAGTGATGAGGTTACAAACAAAGGTTACGAAGAAGGGGATAGACTAGAGAAATCTAAAATGAGAAAAAGTTTACTTGATAGGAATCAAGCAAAGAAACCTAAACGAGGTGGACTACTAACTAGCTATTCTATTCCCGCGCGCGTAAAAACTTGATAACGCCACACGCGTCGTTCGGGGTCAAAGGAACTTCCTTTTCTTCGAGCAAGTTTTATAACACCCTAGGCAGTGAACCTAATCGTTGTAGTGTAGTAATTAGGGTAAGCCACGGGTATTGATATCGTTCTCTAAGGGAATAGGAATGCTAGTAGGGAGTTACTATGCTAAGGTTAAGGTTGAGGAAGATTATTTTTTATCTTTTTATATGCTAAGGCTAAGGTTATGAGGATCACAAAACGGCTCGCACGAGGAAGAAGCTTTGTTCACATGGTGTGAAGATTTAGGATTTTCGTAGGAACTCATAAGGAATTTAACTTGATCTTCAAGTTCGATCATCCTACGGTCGGGAGGAGGCAAGGAGATTGCCTTGACGGTTTTGGGCAGCTCACGGGGGTCATCCCAACTTTCGTTGTCATAGAGGGCGAGGTCCTCTATTATTTCCCATGATTCTTCTGCGGTGAGATCACTAAGTTTTCCACCGGCCGCTTGGTCAATGGATCGCTTAGTGGGAAAGTTGACATGATCATAAAAAATTTGGACTTGGAGCCAAAGATCAATGCCGTGATGAGGGACTTTATGAAGTAAGTCCTTGAATCGGGTCCATGCTTCAGAGAGATTCACCTTGACGTTGTTGAAACATCAAGATGTCATTCCTAAGCTTAGTGGTTCTCCCGGTGGGAAAAATTGAGCAAGGAAGCGAGAAGTAAGATCATCCCAACTTGAGATGGAGCCGGAAGTCGCTCAAGCCAATTACTAGCTTGGTCCCGTAGAGAGAATTGGAAGAGACGCAGCGCGTGGTCTCCCGAGTAGTAGCATCAAGATCGATGGAATCGACAATTTTGAGGAAATCCCTCGAGATGTCGATTTGGATCTTGAACGAAGTCCATGGAATGCACATCCGCTTTGCACCAACCGGATGGTGTCGGATCGCAGGCCGTAGTTTGAGCTTGGTCGGAAGCTCAATGGTGTTCCTATAGCCTAGGTGGCTTGGTCTCGAGTATTCACCAAGAGTACGGGCTCTTGGCGGGTCATTTGGTGGTGGGTTGATGAATGGTAGTGGGTTATCACCTTCCATGATGAAAAGTGATGAGGTTACGAACAAAGGTTACGAAGAAGGGGATAGACCAAGAGAAATCTAAAATGAGAAAAAGTTTACTTGATAGGAATCAAGCAAAGAAACCTAAACGAGGTGGACTACTAACTAGCTATTCTATTCCGCAGCCGCGCCAAAACTTGATAACGCTACACGCGTCGTTCGGGTCAAAGGAACTTCCTTTTCTTGAGCAAGTTTTATAACACCCAGGCGTGAACCTAATCGTTGTAGTGTAGTAATTAGGGTAAGCCACGGTATTGATATCGTTCTCTGGGAATAGGAATGCTAGTAGGAGTTACTATGCTAAGGTTAAGGTTGAGGAAGATTATTTTTATCTTTTTATATTTTATGAAAATGGAAAGGTACGAATCTCGGGTATTGGATTTCGGGGGTTGGTATTTCTACCGATTACTCTACTATTATCTAATTATCTAAACTAAGGTTGTGGGAGTCTATGTCTAATTAATGTGTGCCCGTATGATAGTTTAAAGATGTGTTTACTTAGTTTGTATTACTCCTTAATTATCTCCTATTGATGGTTGAGTGTCACGTCTTATTCCTAGTTGCGTTGTGTGTCTAAAGTTGTAGGGTATGCGTTTCTCCCTAACTCTTTGAACTTACCAAAGGGTCTTGTCTACAAATCTACTTAGAGATTATAGACTCTACTCTAAGGCGCTCTTGGATGGTTTAGCCTACAATCACTCGGTAATCATACTCTAAGGTTCACAAAGATGAATCAAGCATTAAGTACACAACGAATGACCTATCGCATTATTAGATCATTAATCAACTAAGATAAGAAACAACCAATTAATATTTAATAATTAAGTTTCATACTTCCTAAGCAAACACACAAATAAATTAGCCGGACATGGAGAACATGCAAGCATACACACAAATAATCAAAGACATAATTGAATTAATGAAGTAAAGACTTATCTTGGTGTAAGATAGGGTTTAAAACCCTAAAATACTGTACAAGACACCTTAGGTTCGGTTTTAGGTTTTTACTCCAAAGACTCTTGATTCGCGCAAAACCGTCAAGTTATCTCACGCAAGCTAGCCACTTATGAATGGCTAGCTGTAAGAAACTTAAAACAGTTCAGACACAAATGCAATGAAGGCCAGGAGAGTATAATGTTTCCCCAGGTCTTTAAGTCCCAACGAGCCGTGCGAGAATAGTCTAACGTTTAGTGATCGAGAAGATTTGAACAGATACAGAGATTTGATTTATTGTAACTACGGAAAAAGCCAACAAATTACAACGGCTTAAATGCAAATTAAAGAAAGTTAAAAAGATAAAATCTATTAAATAAACACTATCACTATAATTAAAATGATGTTTTTGTTTTTATATTTTAATAAAACTTAATTAAAAACTACGTGACGTACAAACAAAAACGTGAAACTTACACAATATTAATCCTAAAAATATGAAAATGATATTTCTACAAACCTAATGATATAAGAAAATTTTAAGAAAAAGAAAATTATTTTTATAACTATTTATCTAATTATTATTAATTAAAAACTATTTTTAACTATTAAATAATAACTTAAAATGCAAGATATTAGGAAATAAGGCTAGAAAAATAAAATTATGAAATGGAAAAGTCTAAAATATCAAACTAGAATTTTCAAAACTATTTTGTATTTTTCGATTATTTTCTATTTTCTATGAATTTTAAACTATTTAAAACTACTTAAATTATTTAAAAATACAAATTTAACTAAGAAAAATATGGAAAAATATTTTTTGTCTTTTATATTTATCTAAACTTAAGAAAATTGAAAAATTATTTTTTTGAAACTTTTCTTAATTATTTGTATTTAAAGCTAATTAAAATGCTTAAAAACTAATTTAAATTGAGAAAAATAGCAAAACAACTTGGAAAAATCTGAAAATTTCAGGAAAATTCTAAAATGATATTAGGAAGCTAGGAAAATTAGAAAACAGGGCTTGTTTGGAGGATTATGAATGCTATGTCAAGTGCTTATAAATAAGCACTTGAATAAGCCAAATGAACTCAACAAGCCACCAACTGATTACTAAGGCCAAAATATGCTAAAAGTACTCCAATGCAACAATAAACAACTGCTTATAACCACTGAATTGCAACTTGATCGGTTTGAGTGTTTTAAGTTAAGATCTTTAAGACATAGTATGAGTACCACTTTTGAGCTTAAGCACAAGTTTCTGATGAGCTAAAAGTGAAAAGTAATAAATGGGACATGAAGCGGACACGGCTAACTATGCTCAAACCGAAACCAAACCATGAAGAGCTAAGGTGAGCCCTGCAAGGCTAGCAAATCACCTGCATACTCGGTCAATGCCGAGCTTGTGCATGTGGGATTTGAGACCTAATACACAAGCTCATTTGAAGCCTTGGAAAAATTTGCAAAATTCTAAAAAATTGGTAAAAAGCAAGGGGACCAGTTGGACTTTTAACACCCAAAGTTTCACTTGATATGACTCAGGAATGAATCAATGAAAATTCTTGCCAGATGAGCTCAAATCAAGTTTTACAAGTATTTGACTTTTGACAGATTTTGGAATTTTGACTTTAGTGAACTTTGGATCCAATTTAATGACAGGTGATGATGTAATATGATGTAATAGACATAAGGCAAGCTTTGTTTAACACTTCTAAGCACAAAACAAGGGTTTGCTGATTCAAAACTCCAACAGATTATCAGTTAAGACAGATTTACTGAAATGTTGAATATTGTGGTTTTGCAGACATAAACTATGATAGATAAGAGTCAAATAGCACTAAACAAGTATGAAGCAACAGAAGACAACCACTGATTAGGTCTTTAATACAGAAAGTGCAGCAGTCCCAAACACCCTTATCTCAACTGACTTGTACTAAAAACTGATCTAAACATTAAACCAGCTTGTACTTTTGATCAAACCAACTTTAAATAACCTAAATACTACTTATTAAACTAATTTTAACTACTTATAATAACAAGGACAGATTATGCTATTGAACTTGAATTTTACTTACATTTGTCCATATTACAAGTGGCTTGCAACAACAATCAAACCGAACCCACACTACACTTAATCAGATCAAATCCAACCCACATCCATCTCTCGCAACCCCATGTCCATTTCCGAATGCTTGAACCGTAATGAGCTACAGGTTGACTTATGTTGACTTTTGCCAAAGTTGCTTAGAACTTGATTACAGGCTTACAAAAGCTATTATAAGCTTATATAAGCTTATAGAAATTGAGACAAAGCTAGTTGAAGCTTGGGTTTTAGTTCATTTGAAATTGCATATATATAAGAAATCTTAAAAACATTAAACTTGGATAAACTTCAAATTGATACTGAAATTGAATTGTAATAGACTTAACAACCTTAGTTTAGTACAAGGAAAGTTTAAATTACAAAGCAGAGCTTAATTAAAACATAAAACTTAAAAACGACATACTTGTAAAAATAAAAGTTAACTACTACTTTCTCTTTGCTCCTTCTTCCTCTTTTTATATGAAAATAAGCTTTCCACGTGTCTCTGAGTGATTCCCACTTGATTCCATGTCCACTGGATTACTTGAGTGCAATATGGCCATTTGTTTGATTTTGGCGGGAAAATTGCAATTTGACATTGAGCTCTGCTTTTAGCTACTTGGGGGTGATGAGCGGTGTGATGATTATTGAGGAGGGGAAGAGATAAGGCATGGGTGAGATGGAATATTGCACGAGTTACTGAGCACAAGTGGTGGGAAGAAGATAGGGTGCAGTGGGCGGGTTATCGCTTGTTTGACTATTTTGACCAAGGGTTCAAAAAGAGTTAATGACAGGAGGCCAAAATAGATTAAGCGTGGTCCAAAATGTTTTGACAAGTCTAGGTTTTAATAATGCAAGGACTTGTTTTGTATTTTCTGAAAAGACCAAGGACCAAACTCGTAATTTTCCAAACTTGCTTCAAGGGACCACAATTGACAAGCTTTGAAAGTTTAGGGACCTATCTTGCCATTATTGAAAGTTAAGGGACCTAAGTTATCATTTTGAAAGTTAAAGGACCTAAATTGTAAATTTGTAAATTTAAATCTCAAGGACCATTTTGACAACTTAAGAATCCTAGGGACTTTAAAATGATATTTCTCTTTATTTGGTTTTACCAGGACTATTTTTGACAACTTTTGAAACTTGGGGACTAAAGCGCCAATTATGCAAACTTGATACGTTTTCACCGATTTTGATATTTTGCATTTAAAACACATAAAACACTAATTTGTGATATTTTTATCATTTTGATGCATTTCGAGTGTTTTCGGATGTTTTGCAGTTTAATTGGTACAAAATGATGAGTATTTAGACACTCATCAATCCCCACACTAAACTATTGCTAGTCCCTAGCAATCTTTTGAGAAAAACATAATGGATTTGAAACTCTTTACCAAAAGCCATTACTCGAGTAGCCAAATGTTTCAGTTCAAGTAAGAACCATGGTACACCGATAACCATGTGATTTTGAGCAAACCACCGACTTTCAACGGATTTGATTTTGTCTTTACCATAAGTCGTACCCTTCGGACTAGCCAACTCTTAGATAAATTATCAATATTATCTTTGGTGAGTCGATTACCAATTATGGTTTTTCCATCGCCTTTACCACAAGCCATAAACTTGCGGGCTAGCCAACTCTTCACTTTTAAGGATATGGTGGTGAATACCATACAATTTTGGGCAAATTGCAAGTCGTCAACGGATTTGAGATATCTTTACCAAGAGCCGTTTGCTCTGGATTAGCCAATCATTTTGTTTATTAGACAAGGCGGATCGATAACCAAATGAGGAAGTGTAAAACACTTACTCCAAAAAAAATTTGGCCAAAATGGGGGAATTGGTATAATTATATGATAAAATTCGTGAGAATTCCCCACACTTAGAAATGAATATTGCCTCAATATTCAAAGTATCGCGGTTATGCGAAACAAAGAACGAAAAGGGAAATACTACGCCATTATTTAGCAAGGTTTTTTTTTTTTTTTTTTTTTTTTTTTTTGAAGATCTTATATACAACAATGGGCAACCCCCACACTAGGGTGGTGCACACGGTGAAAACCCATGTTTTAGCTCTCGGTTTTGATACCGAGTCGCTAGCTTGACTCGACCCAATTCATTTGTTCATGGGGAAAGTAACGTGGAAAACCAATCTCGATCGGACTTTCGCTCACGGTGTTAACAAACATATGAACATCGAAAGTTCCACACCGACGAGACACAACCACGGTATTGTTAATAGTAAAGACTATTAAGAATGATACCGGGTCAAAGATGGTGTCCTCATTCCCGAAAGAGAAAAGGGAAAGAGCAACCACACCATCCGTGAAGAATGGAACAAAGATATGCATGACAATGCAAGTCCATTCCTCATCGAAAGAAGCAAATCACCATTTTGACATTTTAAGCTTAAACTTGAAGCTTATATGGTGATTGTCAAGAAGATGTCCGGGAGGAAGGTGGGAAATGGTTCTTCAATCAACAGACTTTCCGGAAAAGGATGTCTCCTCCGGATCAAGGTAAGTGTTATCAATTCCGCTGGAATTGACTCATCACTAAGAAAGGCATCGACTTCATTCCAAAGTTGTCATCTTCCTCATCGGGAGTGAGGGAAGGGATGGAAGAGTCGGAATAAGACTAGAAGATGATGGATCATTTTGAGCAATTGGTCAATGGGAAGAATGTCTCCCATTGGATCACAAACATCATCATCCAACTCGGATGAAATCAAGAGAGTTTTGTTTCATCCACGACTTAACAAACTCGATGCGACAAACCGATGCGGAGGTGGGACAAGTGGTGTGCTCTTAGAGCTAGCGCTTCCACCACTTCCGATGAAGTCTCCGATTCTAGATCATCGTCATCATCAAGAACACTCTTGACTTCCACAGTACGACTTTCAAACCATTTGTTTGAACCGGGGTAATTTTCAAAGCTTTGAGCTCAAGACGCTTTTGAAAACTCCTTTAACCGTGAAATTTGAGAGTGTTGCATTGAATCTTCGATTTGTGATCAATTGTGGCAACACTGCTTGTACTGAGGTTTGGAGTTCGGTTGATATTTAACGTGAGCTCTTCGTTGTCAACCCGTATGGTCAACTCTTCATCAAACACATCAATTAGAGCACGGCTCGTTCTTAAGAAAGCTCTCCCTAAGATGAGGGGAACTTTAGGATCTGCATCGAAGTCAACTACAACAAAGTCAGCATGAAAGTGAAATTTTCCCACTTTCATCACGACATCCTCGGCTATCCCAAGTGGACGAGTTATGGTACGGTCCCCTAGCTCGAGTGTCATACAAGTGGATGAAAGTTCGTGAAGGACGCTTTCTTCCATCGAGAGTGGCATGAGGTTAATGCTAGCGCCAAGATCGCCAAGGCGGAGCATTGAAACATCCCCAAGAAATCACACGGATTAAAACCGCCGTGGTCTTCAAGCTTTCGAAGCTTATTAAGAATGGTCACGAGCATTGCTCATTTAGAGGGTTTTCGCCATCTCGCATAACTTATCTTTGTTGCTCAAGAAGCCTTTAAGCGTGGATGCAAATTTAGGCATTAGAACGAGAGCATCAACGAAGCTTATATCAAAGTGTAGCTCATTGAAGATTTGGAAAAATTTTCCATCGCTCTTTGTTTTTGTCTTTGAGCTTCTCATCATTCATTCTTGATGGGTAAGGAAGTCGATTAGACTTTGAGCCGGGATGGAAGTGTTTTCGCTCAAGATTTTTCTTCGAACTTCGGGTTCCGGACTTAAAGGTTGGACTACCGAAGGTGGGACGTGTCGGTGCCTTGGGCTTGAGAATTGCACCTTGTCCGTTGTATCCTTGGTAACTTGACTCATTGCCACGGGAGGAGGGGCATAGGAGTCGAAGGTCCATTGTGCGCCTTACCACTACGAGTGGTGACGGCTTTCAACTCGGCATTGGGATTGGTAATCGTATTGCTTGGGAGTCCTCCGAAGATGATGAAGCTTGGTTCATATTCATGTTCATGAAACCGCTCATCATATTCTTCAACTCATTTGTCTGCCGAGACATTGTGGTATCAATTTCCTTCTTTAGCTCAACCTCATGTTATTGATCCGAGTTTGCATTGAACGTATGCTTGACTCAAGAATTTTCATGAAGTCATTTGGTGGGGAGCATGAGAAGGTTGTTGATAACTTTGCCGATTTGGAGCTTGATATGGTGGGTTGTGATTGTTCTGCTTTGATTGAAATTTTGAGAGTTATTGAAATTTTGTCCTTGATTCGAACAAAGCGATTTAGATTGCCATGGTTTTGCACAGGAGGAAAACTAGGTGGTGTCATACCGCTAGGTGCAGTAGTGAGGATCACCGTGGTCGGTATTGATTGTGGTTTACCAAGCTACGGAGCTTGGTAAAGGAAGCATCGGTTGCTTGACAATCATAATACGCGTGTGGACCACTACAAGTTTCACACACCTTGTTTACGGCTTTGATTGGTTCCGGTTTATGAATCTCGCTTTTGATTTCCTTAACATCCTTAATCATACAACGGATAGCATCCGTTAGAGCATTATCGAGTCGCTAACTCGTAAGAGTTATTGGATGAAGAAGCAGGAGTGTTCGGAGTATTGACTTTGTTGCGAGAAATAGGAACTTTCGATTTTGCTCGCAAATCTCAATCACATCTTTAGGCTTACGATTCAAGATATTGCCACCGCGGTGCATTCAAAGAATCTTGATCGTTACCATTCAACCCATTGTAAAAGATATTGATTTGTTGAAGCTCGTGAATTCATGGTGAGGGCATTTCGAGGAGATCTTTGAATCTCTCCCATGCCTCTCCAAAGTTTTCATCGAAATTTTGACGAAATCCGAAATTTCATTTTTAAGATTAGTCGTCTTTGATGGAGGAAAGAAATGATTGACAAACTTTTGAACAAGTTCCTCCCAAGTTTCGATGGATCGAGGGGTTCTTTTTCCACCAAACCGGCCGTCCCTCAGTGAGAATGGAAATAGCATCAACTTGATGACTTTTGTGGCACATCCTTGTAATTGATAGTTGAAGTCAACTTGTTAAACCAACGGATGTGTGCATACGGTCTTCTCGGTCAAACCCGTGGAATTGATTTGTAGACACAAGTGTGATCAAATGTGTCTTCAATTCAAAGTGATCGAATTGATTCTTGGAAGAATGATGGCATCTCCATAACCCTCGGTGGGTGCTTGGAGCATTTCCGCCATAGTTCGCTTCTCGCCATTTTGTTGTTTCGAATAGTACGAATCTCGGGTTCGACTATTTGGGCAAGACGCTCACGAGAACGTCGTCTAGGAATTTCGCTAGATCACGAAAAGGACTCAATGATCTAGAAGAACGAAAAGATGACTAGAGTTAACTCTAAGGGATCTCGAGTTAAGGAAAGGAATTATGAAATTGGTGAAAATGGGGTGTAAGAATCTTTAGGGTTTTTGGTTCAAACGTCGATATCACAACAAAATCAATTAACACAAAATCGAGGCAAAACAACGATGAACTTAACCAATAATCCAAGATGAATGGCTTCTTTGAAAAAGGTACACCAATCACAAGGACACAAAGGCAAGTTTTAAATCTTTGGTTCGAACTTATTATGGTCGCACCCAGTTAGGTAGTGCACTGCCTTGGTTTGCGGTGGTAATCTTTTAAGTTGTTTATTATTTAAGAAAACGACGAATCTTTTTGTATTTTTATATTTGATACATATATAGAAACAAAAGCAAAATATTTTTGTGTTTTATACGTTTTTTGGCTGTTTTTGGGTTTTTGGATTTTTTATAGAAATATATATAGATATAGATAGATGGTATGAACAAGGAGTGATTATTCAAATCACTAATCTGCTAAACGTAGGATAATTAGCACACTCCCGTGTGGCGCCTAAAATTTGATTCACAAGAAACCGCCAAGTTATCTCACGCAAGCTAGCCACTCATGAATGGCTAGTCAGAAGAAACTTAAAACAGTTCGGACACAAATGCAATGAAGTCCAGAGAGTATAATGTTTCCCAGTCGTTAAGTCCCAACGAGCCGTGCGAGAATAGTCTAACGTTTAGTGATCGAGAAGATTTGAACAGACATCTAGATTTGATTTATTGTAACTACGGAAAAAGCCAACAAATTACAACGGCTTAAATGCAAATTAAAGAAAGTTAAAAGATAAAATCTATTAAATAAACGCTATCACTATAATTAAAATGATGTTTTTGTTTTATATTTTAATAAAACTTAATTAAAACTACGCGACGACAAACAAAACGTGAAACTTACACAATATTAATCCTAAAAATATGAAAATGATATTTCTACAAACCTAATGATATAAGAAAATTTTAAGAAAAAGAAAATTATTTTTATAACTATTTATCTAATTATTATTAATTAAAAACTATTTTTAACTATTAAATAATAACTTAAAATGCAAGATATTAGGAAATAAGGCTAGAAAAATAAAATTATGAAATGGAAAAGTCTAAAATATCAAACTAGAATTTTCAAAACTATTTTTGTATTTTTCTGATTATTTTTCTATTTTCTATGAATTTTAAACTATTTAAAACTACTTAAATTATTTAAAAATACAAATTTAACTAAGAAAAATATGGAAAAATATTTTTTTGTCTTTTTATATTTATCTAAACTTAATAAAATTGAAAAATTATTTTTTTGAAACTTTTCTTAATTATTTGTATTTAAAGCTAATTAAAAATGCTTAAAAACTAATTTAAATTGAGAAAAATAGCAAAACAACTTGGAAAAATCTGAAAATTTCAGGAAAATTCTAAAATGATATTAGGAAGCTAGGAAAATTAGAAAAACAGGGGCTTGTTTGGAGGATTATGAAACTGCTATGTCAAGTGCTTATAAATAAGCACTTGAATAAGCCAAATGAACTCAACAAGCCACCAACTGATTACTAAGGCCAAAATATGCTAAAAGTACTCCAATGCAACAATAAACAACTGCTTATAACCACTGAATTGCAACTTGATCAGATTTGAGTGTTTTAAGTTAAGATGCTAAGACAGTGTATGAGTACCACTTTTGAGCTTAAGCACAAGTTTCCTGATGAGCTAAAAGTGAAAAGTAATAAATGGGACATGAAGCAGACCTGGCTAACTATGCTCAAACCAGAAACCAAACCATGAAGAGCTAAGGTGAGCCCTGTGCAAGGCTAGCAAATCACCTGTGCATACTCAGTCAATGTTGAGCTTGTGCACAGGGGATTTGAGACCTAATACACAAGCTCATTTGAAGCCTTGGAAAAATTTGCAAAATTCTAAAAAATTGGTAAAAAGCAAGGGGACCAGTTGGACTTTTAACACCCAAAGTTTCACTTGATATGACTCAGGAATGAATCAATGAAAATTCTTGCCAGATGAGCTCAAATCAAGTTTTACAAGTATTTGACTTTTGACAGATTTTGGAATTTTGACTTTAGTGAACTTTGGATCCAATTTAATGACAGGTGATGATGTAATATGATGTAATAGACATAAGGCAAGCTTTGTTTAACACTTCTAAGCACAAAACAAGGGTTTCTTGATTCAAAACTCCAAATGATTATCGCTAAGGCAGACGATGAAATGTTGACTATTGTGGTTTTGCGAGACATAAACTATGATAGATAAGAGTCAAATAGCACTAAACAAGTATGAAGCAATGAAGACAACCACCGATTAGGTCTTTAATACGTAAAGTGCAAGATCCCAAACACCCTTATCTCAATCGACTTGTACTAAAACTCGATCTAAACATTAAACCAGCTTGTACTTTTGATCAAACCAACTTTAAATAACCTAAATACTACTTATTAAACTAATTTTAACTACTTATAATAACAAGGACAGATTATGCTATTGAACTTGAATTTTACTTACATTTGTCCATAGCCACAGTGGCTTGCAACAACAATCAAACCAGAACCCACACTACACTTAATCTGTATCAAATCCAACCCACATCCATCTCTGCAACCCCCATGTCCATTTCCAGAATGCTTGAACCAGAATGAGCTACACAGTTGACTTATGTTGACTTTTGCCAAAGTTGCTTAGAACTTGATTACAGGCTTACAAAAGCTATTATAAGCTTATATAAGCTTATAGAAATTGAGACAAAGCTAGTTGAAGCTTGGGTTTTAGTTCATTTGAAATTGCATATATATAAGAAATCTTAAAAACATTAAACTTGGATAAACTTCAAATTGATACTGAAATTGAATTGTAATAGACTTAACAACCTTAGTTTAGTACAAGGAAAGTTTAAATTACAAAGCAGAGCTTAATTAAAACATAAAACTTAAAAACGACATACTTGTAAAAATAAAAGTTAACTACTACTTTCTCTTTGCTCCTTCTTCCTCTTTTTATATGAAAATAAGCTTTCCACGTGTCTCTGAGTGATTCCCACTTGATTCCATGTCCACTGGATTACTTGAGTGCAATATGGCCATTTGTTTGATTTTGGCGGAAAATTGCAATTTGACAGTTGGGCTCTGTTTTTAGCTACTGGGGGGGTGATGAGCAGGTGTGATGATTATTGAGGAGGGGGGAAGAGATAAGGCATGGGTGAGATGGAATATTGCCTGAGTTGCAGGCACAAGTGGTGGGAAGAAGATAGGGGTACAGTGGGCGGGTTATCTGCTTGTTTGACTATTTTGACCAAGGGTTCAAAAAGAGTTAATGACAGGGAGGCCAAAATAGATTAAGGCAAGGGTCCAAAATGTTTTGACAAGTCTAGGTTTTAATAATGCAAGGACTTGTTTTGTATTTTCTGAAAAGACCAAGGACCAAACCTGTAATTTTCCAAACTTGCTTCAAGGGACCACAATTGACAAGCTTTGAAAGTTAAGGGACCTAAGTTGTCATTTTTGAAAGTTAAAGGACCTAAATTGTAAATTTGTAAATTTAAATCTCAAGGACCATTTTTGACAACTTAAGAATCCCTAGGGACTTTAAAATGATATTTCTCTTTATTTGGTTTTACCAGGGACTGTTTTTGACAACTTTTGAAACTTGGGGACTAAAGCGCCAATTATGCAAACTTGATACGTTTTTCACCGATTTTGATATTTTGCATTTAAAACACATAAAACACTAATTTGTGATATTTTTATCATTTTGATGCATTTCGAGTGTTTTCGGATGTTTTGCGCTTTAATTGGTACAAAATGATGAGTATTTAGACACTCATCAACTCTCCACACAAAGACCGAAAAATTCGGATTCTATATATAAGATTAGATTATGACGGCGTCACCTTATGTTTAGTGACGCCGCCGTGTCGCCGCCATTAGGGTTTCGTCTTGGCACGTTAACCTTGCGACGGCCACCTTATGTCCGCGACGCCGTCCTCTTGACCCGACGTCGCTCGATCGCATCTAGGCCGCCCGAGTAGCGACGGCCTACTCTTTCACAACTAGACGCTGCTCTTGAAAACACGAGTTTTGGGTTCGTCCGTCACAATAATTTTGGGACGGCGCCGCAAATAGCACTTTGACGCCGCCGCTTTATACTTTCAAAGAATCGTGAGTGTCTCGATTTCGTCTTTGGCCATTTTCTTCATATATTCGCGCTTTTCGTCCAAATAAGTGCCATTCCAGCATTTTGCCTTCACGAGACCTAAAAGTGAAAAGGAACGATATTAAGCAATAACGGATACAAAGTGATCAAATAAGGACTTAAACGACCCCTCAAAATGGTACCTTTTAAAACCTTATCACTACCTTCAGAGAACATAGGTATGGTAAGCCTGTAACACAATACCAAACGGAATTGGCGATGGTTCATCCTTTGGCCCAACCCATCAATAGGTATGGTGAATAGGAAATCTTGTGCATGTGGAGCCCGGGTACAACTGAGGATAGCCACCTGCCTCGGGCTTAACGAATACTTAGAAACAAGATCTTTCTCGATGACACCAAAGTAACACTTTGCCAAGGTTTTCATCATATGGGGGGGGGAGCGTCGAGGCGACCGAGAACGCTGTCGTGTTACAAGCATCGTTAAACATATCGAGCATGTTGAAACGGGCGGCCATGAGAATTGATGCCTGTTTTTACCAGAATCTGGTCCTGTATATCACTGGTTTGCAAACGAGAGGCAAGGAAGGCATATCGGATGATGTCACTCGCCGCATGAATGCCCAGCCCACCCATCTTGATTGGGAGGGTGGCAAGCCGCCACTGCCAGTCACCAAAACCTGGCCCAGAGGCCGTAATAATCTTCTCCAAGGAAGCACGTAACATCTGATCAAACCGGACTTGGGCTTCTCGCACGTACAAAGGGGAACATGTCCGCAGAGCATAAGATAATTTCGCAACCCCGCACAATTACGAAGAAGAAGGAGCTCACATTGGGGATC
>CM040243.1:15890474-15950531 GCA_022545495.1 Chrysanthemum lavandulifolium
GTCAACACCTATTTCAAAATCATTTCAAAACCGGTTGTTGTCTCAAATTCTCTTTCGAACATTGAACAAATGTCTTCAAACAATCCTTTTAACACAAGTGATGCGAGTAGTATTTTAGAAAATGTGAAAACTAAATTGTGGATCTTGAACATCTTGTTAAAACTAAAACCACTATTACACCTAACAAGCGGTTCTCTAGTTTTGACATTGAACAAAGAAAGTTTTTGAAACTCAGTGCCCTCGGTGATTGGCATCGGTGCGAGGTAATTCATTGAACAAGCGTTTTTGAAAAAGCGGTGACTTTGTCAAGGACCATAAATCCACAGTAAAGCAAGCTAATGAAAGTTTTGAACACATCAAAGTTTTGGAAAATCTAAATGATTCTCTTGAAGATGTTATGACTACCGATATCATGTCCATCATTTTACAAACATATTCTATTGAAGATCATGAAAGACTCGGTCGAGACCTCCATAATTGTTTCAAAATATGAAAATGCTCTTGCAAAACTTGAAAAAGAAAATGTGTCCTATTTTAAACAACTTGATCGAAAATCGAGGAATCAAGTATGACAAGCTGTCGTATGGCGTGCCTACAAGGACATGCAAGAACAAAATGATCTTTTGAGAGTTCGGTGGACGATCTAAAAGGAAAGGCATGGATACTAAGTTTGAAACCATTGGTGAGGAGAATACAAATGTTCCAAAACGGTTTTAAACCAAAAATGTCAATTTTCGGTTTCCTCCAAAAGTCAATCACGAAAAATGATTTGTCAAAAAGCAATACTCCACGGACTTTGCCTATCAAAAGCAATTGTCAAAGGTTTGAAAAAGAAAAAGCGATTCTTTGCCAAAACTGTTTTGATAAAGAAAAGTGATTACACCGGCATCTCTAGGACTAGTACAAGGAATTTGACCAAAATCCGGTTAAAGAATCATTGGTTCTAACAACATGGTCAACAATCACTATCTAGAAGAAGCTAGAAAAAGGCCTGAGACTCGAAAAGATGGAATTCTAGGTACAACATCTAGGGTGATGAATTCTACAAGATTTCAAGCACCGCTAGTAGTAGTAAACCATTACCTAGGAACACTCTACAAAATACTAGGGATTGGCTTGCATCTAAGAGTAGTTGCGCAAAGAAAATGCTATGCCCTTAGAAAACAACACTAGGAATTCTAAGTCTTTTTGAACAAGAATCAATTTCAAAAATGTAGTGACAAAGTTAAAGCTGCTTTTTTAAACAAAAATATTGAATTTATGCATACTACATGTAAAAATGTGTCTTTTCATTAATCATGATGCATGTGCCTCACAATATCTCAAGGAACATAATTCTCATCCCAGGCACAATCCACTAAGACACCAAATCGAAACAAGCCCGTTGATAAAATGTCAAACAAAAGAAACCTAATAGGTGGATCTCTTGGACGTAGTTCTTGAAAAAATGAGTCTTCCAGCGCATCGATAAGAAAACAACTCCTAGATCTTACCTTAGGTGGATTCCACGGGCAAAGTTTTCAACACAATAGGTCTTAGGTGGATTCCCAGGAAAGATTTTGATACTTGCTCCAACACGGATAATAGTGAAACTCATCGGGATAAGGAAGTAGAAACCACTACAACCGTTGATAGTGATCACCTCACCGAGAGGAATCTTGTACTTCTAACAACGTTATTGTTGTGAAAACTCTTCTTCTTTGGTTGCGAATTGAATCAAATATCTACGAACCCGACTCATCGAGAGGTTCCAATTCAGTAAAATCTTCTTCATCATTTTCTATCTTATTTTTGATTTTCCATTTCTTTTATAAAACCAACAAAAGCAAAATACAAAATGAAAATCTTTCAAAAAAATACAAAAACTATATAAAATCAAAAATCCAAAAATATTCTTCCTACGACATGTCTCTCGTATAATCGATATTCATGCGTTTCTAGAAATGTCATTCAACAATGATACGGGCATGTCTGGATGCTTGAGCGAGAGTTCTTTAATTTGTTTTCTAAAACATGTCGTTTCTCAAAATTTCTTCATAATAATGGCTTTCGTATACTTGATCGAAACCCGGACTTCAAATTAATGGCTTCGGACACATCGATTCGGGACCCGTGCTTAAAGAAAGGAAAGTGCTTATCAAAATCAAAGGTTTTAAATATTTTTCAAGCGCTATTCCTAAAATCATAATAGCTTGCGATTACTTGATTTGTAACCCGATCTTTAAAGAAAGGATTGTGCTCACATAAAATCGATTTTCATACATATCGAGCACTTATCCTAAAACAAATGAAGATAATTCTTCTTAATATCTTCAAAATATTTTCAAAATCTTCATCATCTTGCGTACCATTGATTCGAAATTTTCAATAAGATTTTCAAAATCTCTCATTTGGTACCAAGATAACTCTCTAAACCCTTAATTGATTCTAAATTTTCAGAAGAAAAATATGCTTTCTTTAAAGGGAGTATAAAACCAAAATTGTTCCAAAATTCATGCTAAATCGGTTTCTCTCAAATGCTTTTGAAAAACATATCTTTTAATCAATTTGTTTCAAAAACATCATGGATATGCTATTTTTGAGGGGAAAGCGTGATTAAAATGTGATCAAAAAGTTTAATGATCGTTGTTTGAATCTCAAAAGAGCTCGACTCGGTCGGAACCAATGAATTGACGAGGAATCATGTACCGTCTAGAAACTTTCTATGGACTTGACCGGGACGGGTAATAATTTCAAGCTAGTTCTCTAGTGATGTAAGCGTGTCTCGAATCGGTCTTGTTCATTTAAAGTCGATCAATTCAAAAGTGCGAACTCTACCCTCTATGTGCAGATTTTGTCAAAACTTATAAGCACATGTGAAGGGAGTGTTTGAGAAAATATAAAACTCACGGAGTGTTTCAAACATGTTTTCTATCATAAACACTCTGAGAGATTTTCAAGAAAAATGGTTTTATGGCAACAATAGGACGATCATGGGTTATAAGGTGACTAAGGATAGAAATCCGTCCTATGATCCCATGATGGGAGGGATCTACCAAGGACACCACCAATAGTTAGAACTAGAAGTCCTTGGGTATGATTGAAAAAGGAGTAATGTGAGAAAGGAGAAAGAAGGGTTGAAGAATTAAAAGAAAAGTAATAAAAATGGTGAAAAGAAATAGCCTCTATATTCAACCTTAGGTAAACCGGGTTCAATACATATACTCTTGGTTGTCACTAGATGACACCGGTATTGAAGACAAAGGCGTCATGGACCCGATGGACGTGCTGCACTAAACCTTCTAGCCACTCAATTCCTCTCGAAAGGAATTTGTTTCATTCTCACTGGGAACCCTACATAATCTATCGACTTTCTCTTAGAGATTGTTGATATTGAAGAAGGAGACCCTCTCCTAGTCTCGCTCGGGAAAACCAAATGCACTAATTGAGTCTAGAGCCACGAGATTCATCAAAAGATCTCATAGGAACACATGACATGACATCGCTTGTTGTTCATCAATAAGGCACAAGTGATATATTATAGAGTCCTACGAGATCTTAGCAATCTGCCGGAACATTTATGAAGTTACAAGCTGTAATCTTCAATGATTGAATGGAAATTCTGCCGAGGTCAACATTAAACGACCACGCGGTAGAGTCGCTTCGGTAATTCCATGGATTACGCTTAGTGTGTCTCAAGCGGTCTCTGATCGTGAGGTGATGCTTTGGTGTACCTCGGCGACTCATCCGAGCTGTAGATGTACTTGATATATCGCGTTATCTCACTTGTGGGACTCCAGTTCGAGAGCGGCCCTTGTGTGAATTAGAGATGTGTTTCACACTATCTTTGTTAACACCCTCGAAATTCAAACTTGTAAGTCGGAATCCGCTTATTTCTAACTTTGTTTTATGTTTTCTTCTTATGGAAGCTTCGGAGCGGATGGATCGTGCAGACTCGCCACATGCTCATACCAACAACACATGAAAGTTCTCATCAAAATCAAAGGCAACTCAAAGTTAAAGATGATTCTTCGTCAATGTCAAAGAATCTACAAAGTGTAAAGACTCGAGAACTTCATCATTGGTAATTCAAAGTCAAATAGAAGTGTGAGCATGGTGGAGAAAGACGTGGAGACACCTAACCAACGAAGTTGACAACGACAGACAACCACATTAATTGATCACAAAGCATGAAGGAACAAAGAATCAAGACTATTCAATATCTACACACAAAGTTCAAGCTCAAGAAAATAAAAGACCTTATCAAGTGGAGCATCATTTGAATGACCTTCCAGGGAGATTGTTGTATAATAGTTTTTATTAGAAGTGATGGTCATTCACGATTAGAAACTTTGTAACGCGTGTTAGATATCGTGATAGAATAGTCAACGGGCTCGTGGATTGGGCTAAGCTAATTGAGCATAAGTTATGTTAAGCTAGCCTTGTCTAGTTCGTGAAACCCAAGCCCAATCGAGTCCATCTCAAGGCCCATGGCCAAGCCTTAGGGCATCATCTCTCTTACTATAAATACCCCTCAGTATGTCATCCGGGGGTGTGCTTGAGTGTGTGTGTGTTTTTCCTTTGAAGCAATATAACAACTTTATTGTTTTCATCTTTCTTCTCTACCTCTCTATACATACTGTGAATCTATCATTCAGTCACCAAGTTCTTTATCTTTTCCTTTCTATTCTACGCATAAGTGTTTATTGTTTCACGTGGGTATACGTGTGTTTAACGTGGGTATTTGATAAGGTTGGTATATCTTTGGTCATAACAATTGGTATCAATTGTAGGACCGATAAAACTATTGATTCATGTGGTTCGGGAGGTCGGGGAAGCTCAAATAATGAGAAAGACATGGTTATTGTATTAGATAGAAAAGGGGAAGATGTGTGTGTTTCTAGAGAGAAGAAGAAGAAATCACACACACTTCTTTACAAAATGTGAACTTCCTACCCTCCTAGTTGGGACTAGGAGGTGTATTTATACTAGGACAAGCCTAACTTAGCACAAATGACTAAACTAGTCCTTGTGAATGAGTAAAGAAAGAAACTAATGCAATTCCGTAATGACTTCACTTTAGCGAGGCTAACAATCTCTCCCAGTGATGTCATACGGAGTTGCTTACAATATTCCTACAAGCAAAATTAAATACAAAAGATAAGCGCAGAGACTCAAAAGTGTCTTCGCGATCTTGAAACTTCATGAATCTTCTCATTGCCATCTTTTTACTTGCGGAGAAGAACAATGCGAGCAAATCTAATTAGGGATTAAATCGGCCTATTTGCTCTCCCTAAATTAGTGCTCTCCCCAAACCGACAACCTTTCGATGAATTTCACGAATTGAAGAAGTCTTTTGATAATTAAATTAGAACCGTCTTTAGTCTTCTAACACACGCGGAAAATGTAGAAAAGATCGTCGACTTGACCTTCTTCAAGATTGTCCATTACGGGAACAAGATATCAACATCTTCATCTCACCAAATGCATTCCGGTTATCTTTCATATATCAAATCGACCCATAATGTCGCATTTCTCTCCCCGATGGTTCGATTTATCGAATCGGCATCTGATTAATATACATGAAGCATTAAGCTGGAAGCATTCTATCACAAATCATATCGACCCGTGAGAAGATGTCGATGAACAATACCATTTAAAGTTGTCTAACTCATTTCAACCCCACATCAAAATTCAGCGTCATCTGTAGTAACCACATGTGAGGATAACCCAATATGACGAACTTGAGAATGAAGTAAAATCTCCGGAATAGTTACTTAAGCTTGTACTATCCTTGTGAAAAAGAGCAGTTGTACCTAATGTACAAAACCTCTTGGCGTATCCTCAACTACGTGAGACACGAAGTGATAGCTACTTTGTGGGTTAAGAGAAAGAATCACAAAAGTAACTAGATAGCAAGTCTTCATCACACTCAACATATTTGCCCGACAAGTCATCTTGGCGGAAGGAAGAAAGAAAGAAGGCGAAATAAGTAAACTCGCCGTTAAACTTCACTTCAAACCCGAATAAATAATAAAGAGTCATCTCCGTGGTCACATTAAAATTCATCGAAAACTTTACTTTAGCGAGGCTAACATTGAGAGCTTATGAAAAATTAGACTTCTAATAAATGTTCTGTTTCGCCACAAAATTAATAGAAGCTTATGAAATTCAAAGGCTTTTCTTTTACAAGCTACTTGAAGTAGCTTAAGAGTATGGGAACTTTTGAAATGATTGATTATGTTAATACCCTTGAATCAATATCTATATCTTTGTTAAAATGTCTATTTGTATCATTTCACGGTCATAAGCTCAAATTTAAGCTAGTTTGTGATAAAAATGAAAGTATAACCCATGGTATAAGCTTCAGCTAGTTCT
The DNA here is from genome assembly GCA_022545495.1 of Chrysanthemum lavandulifolium. Lineage (NCBI taxonomy): Eukaryota > Viridiplantae > Streptophyta > Magnoliopsida > Asterales > Asteraceae > Chrysanthemum > Chrysanthemum lavandulifolium. Next base: position 15,896,832 of record CM040243.1, read on the forward strand.
GCGAAATATGAACTTTTAGCCCCTTTCTTTCCGAATAAGAATAAACTGAGATAGACTAGCAAGTTTGAAAAAAAAAAGTTATAAATAGAAAGATCCCTTGATTAAATGGAAATCAGTGGCCACTATTAGAATTCAAAAAAGAGTCAAATAAAGCATTGTTTCATATTGAAGAATCATTTCCATAAACTTCACACAAGGCATATATGCGGACATCAGCATCATCATAAAAGGTCACCATACATGCAGTGTGTGTTTTGGTGAGCTACAAAAGTCAAAGTTTCAAATAAACCAATATTTGTGAGCCAAGGTAATTAAGTTTGGTGACTCGTGGTGCTTTCGGTGTGGGAGGTGATTCGCCGTCGAAAGGCGCCAAAATTGACCAATGGCGCGTTAAAACGCACCATGGAACCCGTAATCAGGCATTTAGCAAGTGAAATCACGACCGTCAAATTTATTTATTATTTTTCTTGAGTGTGTGGGTATTTTAATAGGATATTTTATGGGACCTATAAAGTGTTATTGAGTGTGTGGGTATTTATAATAGAATATTTTATGAAATCACTACCTGAAGCACTCTAACAAGTTTTCTTACCCAATAATACATACCTTGTGCTAAACATAGTTTATATTTTGTATAATGATTTGCTAACAACAACCTTATAAGTTTAGTTTAATTATTTCATGTTTATAAAATGACATAAGTGAACTCATATATTTCATGATTATACATTTTAATCATTTTAAACATGATGCGTGATGTTAACTATGAAATATTTGATGTTCATTAAGTGATGTATATTACAGTTTAGTCTGCTTTTATATAAGTTTCCTTACAATCGAAATGCTAATGGTATGAAGCTCGTTCAAGTTGGGGTATACGATGGCTAATGAGCAGGGGGACGGGCCAGGGGGTCTGTGGGTCTTGCGACACCTATGGATTCTTTTCGATTTAATGTTAATTTTAAGAAAAAACATTGATTTTCCTAACATCTTAAATGACCGGTCCGAATTGATGTGTGTTTTAGTCTTATTTAGTTAGCGTCTTAAACCTATTATATTACGATTAAAGAAATTTGTCTGTGCGGTCGTGTTTGTTCTGGCTCCGTCCTAGATGAACGCAAAGTTACATGAAAGCAAGTCTAGCCAAACACGAAACAATAATTGGAATTCGATGTCCTTGTTGGCTTGTTGCTATCCTTGGTTCGACACCTAAAGATGTGTTGTTTTCACATATCACATCTTGTCTTTGTTTCGTGTTCTAAACCATGAATGGTTTGTACTGACTACTAATATTTTGTAGTTTATCCAAATAATGTGATGTTAGGTAATGTTGGGCAAATCATTTGTCAAGATTAATTCATGTGTAATGTTTCATGATCTGTGTATACTTCTCACTCATGCAAGGCACGATGATAGGGGCGGACCCAGGGTGGTTTTCGAAGATTTATAGGAACTCGATGAATGTTTTTTATTAGTGTAAATTTTCATTAAATATCACGATTCTTATAAAAATAAGCATGATTATGAAAATGTGTCACATAAATACATGTTTTATTTAGTTAGTTCTTAATTCAAGGTAGTTAATACATACGTTGTGATGATATAACCACTTTTGCATTTTCGAGATTATTAAAGTATTATGGTAATTTATGATTGAGTATGACACACTTGACTCAAACAAACCCATCCTAATCAATAAACATCTCTCGTATAGTCGTATATACGCAAAGCTTCCTAAGAAAATATTCGAATGGTAAATAAAGGACATGTTAACACTATTGTGTCACATCAACCTCAAACGTATACGTCTTGTCTTGTGCTTAAAATTAGACGAATTTTCATATTTGGACCATTTTCTACTTTATGGTCCACTTTTTTATATATTAAAAAAAAAAAAAAAAAAAAAAAAAAAAAACTGTTTTACAAATTTAGTCTTCTGTGATTTTATTGAAAACTTTACACGTTTTTAAAAGTTGATAAGGTTTTTTTACCAGATCAAAGTGACATTTTATACGATTAATGTTATGTTTTACTATACTAATTTATCTTATTAAAAAAGTCAACAATGAGTCTCTCTTTTTATTAAAAATCAGTCGTGTGTCATACTTTTTTATTTATTTATATATTTTTCGAATAAAAAGTGAAACTCACGGTTAATTTTTTAAATAAGACAAACTAGTGTAGCAAAAATATAACTTTGGTCTTACAAACTGTCACTTCAGTCTAGCAAAAAAGCCTCTACCAACTTTTAAACACGTATCGAGTCGTACGAGACTAAATTTGAATTTTTTTTATTTAATAAAAAGTGGGTGATGAAGTAGAAAATGGACCAAAGTGAAAGTTTCTTTAAAAATTATTACAAGTTCCAGTCTTCTAGATTCACAAGGAATATCTAAGAAAGTAGATATGACAAATTTATCTAACAACAAAGAGAATTTGGTTGCTTTTGGATTCCACAAATGAATTAAGTTAATACAGTAAAAAGTTAACTTAAAGTAAAACTGGTCAAATGATTAAAGTCGTCAAAACTATATCTCTACTATCTAAAATGGAAAAACACTCAAGAGGAAATGTGAAAAGTTGAAAGTTGAAAATTGAAATTGGTCCACCTTGAAAGTGAAAAACTTAAACTTGGTCAATGGTAAAAACTTAAACTTCACTTAATACAAAACAAGTGAAACGTGTAGAACAAAAGAAAAGTCAACTCTTCTATACTGATATGATATCTTCTATACTCATATGGAAACAAATTAATTCATTTCATATGCCATTCAACGAGTTGCTGTTAATCATTTTCATGGAGGGAATTTAAATTTTTTTTGAAATTCAAACAATATGTCAAAGTTTTCCATTGCCTATATAAAGAACTCCAATGCAATCATTCATTTCATATATTCATTTCATAATTCAAACGAATTACATTTACAGATACAAAGAAAGGAGCATGGAAATCAACAATGAAAAGCGTTGATGATGATCTTGAGGTTGGTTTTCTTATATAATGTGTCGAGTATCTATAGTCTCCTTTTCTTGTTTTTGTTCTAAAATCTCTTTACTATTTTTTCTGATTCTTCCCAAACCCTCCTCCACACCCTAACCCTTTTTCAACCTCGCTTGATCAATTGGAATTGGGATGATGTCGTTGTCATGCCAAGTGATGGCGAAGATGATGAAGAAGAACAAATCTCAGCGCGCCAATGAGAGTCGGTGGTCGTGATTGGTCGGAAAAGAGTTTATAGCCTCATTGATGAAAGTGACATTGATGAAGAGTAGCATTTCTGTTATTTTATCTTATTATGTTAAAACCTCTTGTTTAACACGTTTTACAAAATAAGTCTTGTTTTTTATAGTATCTTGTCCTATCCAAAATGAATAAAAATTCATGCAGAAATCTTCCCATGCACACATATTTGGTTGTATTGTTTTGTACTGTTTATTTGATTGTATTGTTTTAACATAAATCTTCCCATACACGTACATATAAACACCTCATTTTGCAATCTTAAAAATTGTCCAAGGACTTCTTATTTATTTGATTGTATTGTTTTGTACTTATCATTAATCCTCTTTTAGTGACATTCTTATTGATAAAAATTATGGGTAAGTAACGTTTGGTTTTATTTTTATATGTCTTGAATTGAATCGGCTTAAAGGTTGACTAATATTCAATTTTGGAGCAGCCGACTATTTTGTAGACGGCGACTATTTTTGGAATATATATCAAGTCTATACATATAGATATACAAAAATTAGACCTCTATATAATATAATACAAACACTTCATAATCTACTCTCTTTAACTTTGTTAAGACTAGAATACAATGTCAACCTATGGAGAAGATGTTAGGGGCAATCAAGATGTCAACATGGTTGACCAAAATGCAACTAATGCCATGGTACGTAAAATATGTCGAGTATCATAATCAGTATGTTTTGTGTTAAATATTGTGTCTTTAACTTTTTCCGACGGCGTACTTTCCATGCATGTTAGTTTGAATAATTTGGTGTTTACCATGTTGTTGTTTTATAGACAAATTCGGGGCCAAACACAATCTCTCCAATTGAAGTTCATGTTGATGTCGAACAACTTGCAAGAGCTACAACGGCTAAAATGGATCGGATATGGGTTGACTTGGTTCGTAAAGAGATCAAGTCGTTGTTGGAGATAATAGATCTTTGCAGAATATAGAATAGAAAATGACACCACTCTTGTTGAAGCTTTGATGAAGCTTGTTCTACAAAATATGAAGGATTGTGCTAAATGGATGGAGCAAATCGAACCATTGTTCACCGATAAATTTATAACACGAATTCATATGTTCGGTTAAAATTACACTATTATTTGAATAATTGTTTTGATAAGGTTATCACGATTTCTATTTAATTTCTTGTTATGATCCATTATCAATTTTGGCACTTTGTTACAAAGCTTCAATGAGTTTACTTCATTAACTAATTATTCATTTACTCTTTTCATCAATGAGGCTATAATTGTAAGATAGTTTCTCGATATCAAAGTGTAAATCAACATTTGTTAGCATTTAATCATTGAAATACTTGCCTAAATCATTTTGAAACATACACATAATTGTCAAACTTTACTAATTTATTTCCAAAATTCATTAATTTGTAGAGAATATATATCATTGACGCTTTTGTAATACTTACCATTGAAATACTTAATATGTCAACATCATTCCCTAATATATAATAATCATTTGGTTTTACGTAATAATCATTCAAATACTTGCAATTGAAGCTTTTGTAATATCTTTACTCGACTTATCAAAGTGTAAGTCGAAAAAAATTGGACATAAAATTAAATATTAGGCCAATATATCAATGTATATTATTGTAAGTTTCTCGATATATCCAAGTGTAAGTCGAGTAAAATTGGACGTAAAATTAAATATTAGGCCAATATATCAATGTATATTATTGTATTAAATATATATAAAGTCATCAATCTTTGAGTTCTTTGTCGGACGAGACTGCGGAGTTAGAGTGCTCTTGCAAGAATTCTCTTGCTCCATCGAAGAAGACATGTTTCCTTTCAAACTAAAGAGAACATGATTTTACGTAAGGCTGACTTACCATTGCGATATTATTAATAAAGCTCGGGCCAAACAATTCCAAATGTGGGTGTCTATTTGCATGATTCTGTTTTCTTGCATGGCCAACTTTGTGTGGCATTATACAGAGGATATCGTAGAACAACAAAAGTATTAGTTAAACAGGTCGAAGAGTTCATCAAGAAGAAATTTATATCTCAAATGTCGTGTTTGAAAGTTTCTGCGATGATTAGTGTGTGTTGTTAGTTAGTATTTCATTATTGATGTAATATTTTCTTTATATGTCGTTTGATACGTGTTAAGACTTTTTTACAGTTTAATTATCGCGTCTACAACCGTTTGCGATTACATTTGATTTTTCACATTCTATTTTGAATTTTATCAAAACACTTACTACGATGTCGCGTATCGTTGATTATCTGCTAAAAGCCATTGGCCGCCAGTACGCAGTCTTCTTTAGTTTTATTTAAATGAACCAATCGACACGCCCATGTAACGACTACATTTTTTGAAATCACTCATATACAAACAAGAATCAAGAAACGACTCGTGAGATTATAAGTACTAATCAACTATTAAAAAATGTTAAGCAGTTCATTAAAAAAAAATCAACGTTTATTTCAATAAAGATTCTATGTTGGATGTTCTTTTATATTTGTAACCACATAAGTTGTTTTATTTTGACATGCTCTAATATGTGTTAATATTATATTGGTTTTTTCTATGTGTTCTAGGGCAAATGTTAAGAAGTGAAAAAGTATATAAAAGTATATGGTGATTAAAAAAAACGTTTTTTATATATCTTGTGTCTTTTTCGTAAATCACGTGTCTTTTATATCTTTTTAAACCTTATCGTATGTCTTATAAAGCGTAATAAAAAACCCTATTATATTTTTGTTGTTGTTTATGCAAAACTACTGCACAAAAAAATTATATTGTTACAAGAGGTTTGGCATGACAAAAAATTATTTACAAGTATACCACATCACTAAAGTATGAATAAAGAGAGATGGTGTAAAAGTCATCTTCATATTCTAATAATTAAAGTCGAAAAAAATAATTAGATCGATGTGTTTTAGCTTGATTCATATTTTAGTAAAGTAAGATCTTTAAGGTAATTTTATATTTTTATCCAATCACAGTCATAGTTGTGTGGTTGTTTACTTAAAGTAGACTTTATCACTTCTTAAAAATCCATATATTAGATCAACTTAAAACCAACAACTATTTGAAAACCAAATAGTATTCGGTCACAATTGTGAGGAATGTTGTAACTACAAAAGTTTTACAAGAAAAAATTTCGCACAATGATGTGTCACGTAAACTTGTGAATGCAGATAAAAGATAAATTCAAAAGTAAGTTACAAAATGTCACTAATTGTATGACATAGGGTGTGTGTGATCTAAGCCGGACCGGGATAGGGGCCGATTTCGGCCAAAATCTTTAGGCAGAGACCGGATGAATGTGGTCGGTCCGGTCCAACAATTTAAATTCGTCGGTTTTGTCCGGACCGAATTAGATTAAGCAGGCGAGGCTGCGGACGGGACCGAATGTGGTCTGTCCGGTCCGGTCCAGTCCAGTCCGGTCTCGGTCGGTCCGGTCAGTTCGGGTCGTATGCTCACCCTTAGTATGACAAGTCATTTTGTGAAAAGTTTGTGATTTTTTTTTTGTGTAATTATATCAGTTTTCCACATTTAAAAGCTAACACTTAATCGATATTTAATAAAGGAGTGATCTAATCTTGCACTCCCATTTTTCCTTTCCTTGCACTCGTTAAGTACGTCGTTGGGCGATGATTAGTTTGTCCTTTTTTTCTTATATAGTTTTTTGTTTTTTTGTTTTGTTTTGTGTTTGTGTATAATTTTATTTGTGTAATGTATATATATATATAGTGTTTTTATTTGTAGAGTATATATAATGTGTATTTATTTGTGTAGTGTTTTTATATGTATAGTGTATTTATTTGTGTAATATTTTTATATGTATAGTGTATTTAATTGTGTACTGTTTTTATATGGTATTACGTTTTTTTTAATCTGATTTTTAAAAAACCTTTTATAAACTTTTTATAAACTTTTATAAAAAAAATTATAAACTTTCTAAACTTTTTATAAATTTTTATAAATTTCTTATAAATTTTTATAAACTTTTTTATAAACTTTTATAAACTTTTTTATAAACTTTTTATAAACTTTTATAAACTTTTCTTATAAATTTTTATAAACCTTTTTATAAATTTTTATAAACCTTTTTATAATTTTTATAAATTTTTTATAAACATTTTTTTATAAACTTTTTATAAATTTTTATAAAAAGTTTATAAAAGTTACGTAAAATAAATACCATATAAAAACACTACACAAATAAATACGTTATACATATAAAACACTACACAAATTAAATATCCACACAAATAAACACTACACAATTAAATAAATTAAATCGTTATCGTATAAAAGCACCATACAATTAAATATCTGGCGTAAATAAATCTACACGATTAAATAAAATAATAATAAAAAAAAAAAAAAAAAAAAAAAGGTAGCGGTGATTAATAGAGTATAAACAATAAAGCAGTGTGGAGAAAGGCGAGGCATGGCACAATAAAAACAACAACGTGGGTTAATAGCTAGGAGATAGGTAGCGAGGAGAGAAAAGCGCCACCCCTAAAATTTCTTAGGGGTGTAATGGTAGTAGGAACCTTTATAAATTGTTGTAAAAGTATTGAAAACTAATGATTAGCCTACAAAATAGTCTCAAAACCAATATGTATAAGATAATGTTTAAACCAAGTCAGCAAACCACTTACGAAAATGTATATTCACCTTGATAAACATAACCATTTAAAAAAAAAATCATCATATCTAAAATCAACTCAACTACAAACACACGCTTGAATAATAACCGGACATAAAATATTTAATCTTAGATCTTTATCAAAAAATCAAAATAAAAACGCATCACTAAGTATTTAACTCAAATTTATTATAGTCAACAACAACGATACCCAAATTTATCATAGTCAAAGCTCCCATTTTCAACCCTATAGTTTTGAATCATAAGAAATTTTGAATCACAAAATCAAGGGTGTGTTTGGTTTGTTAAAAGGATGAGAATTGAATTTGGATTTGGAATTAGATTTAAATTGGTATAGAAGTTATAACTATTTAATAAAATTGTCAGTTTTGTAACTAAATTAGAACTAAATATATTAGTCTTTCGTTTTAAAATTATTGTTTACAGACAAAAAAAACACATAGTTTAGAAAATGAAATATTCTGTTCTTACCAATCAAATATCATCCCCACACACTAAACTCTCATTTGATTGGTTGTCACAAAAAAAGGACTATCATTTTGGGACATCTCAAAATGGATATGAGGACTATAATTTTGGAGCAGATTGAATTGTATAAAGTGAAAAGATGTGTGAATGTGTGAGAGAGAGAGAGAGATATCGGAAGGAGTCTTGGATCCGATCGTGATCTTGGGATCTTACGATTTCTGATTCTACAAAGCAAAATGATCACGGATCCTCGTGGGATCTTAGAAAGCAAGATCTTTTAGGATTACGATCTTGTGTAAGATCTTAAGATCCGTCCGATCCGATCTTCTTTTCTTGACCATGAACTAAAAAGGTACAAAGTTATGGATAGTGTTTTTATATAATTTTAAAAACAACATGTGATTCTTCTTAAACATTCTATATTTCTTAATTTAGGACAACATTTTCATGAACATTCATATAATTTTGTGTTTATAATATATAACAATTTATATATTTGAATAATATTACAAAGAATATTATAAAAATGACATTATAGTAGGATTTTAGGATTCCGATCCGATCTTACGATCACGATCTTCCAAAGACAAAAACGATCCTAAGTAGGATCCCGATCTTAAAAACCTTGGTGACCATTGCATATGAAAGGTAAGGGTAGTGGCGATTTGCTGAATGGTGATGTGACACTCAAATGGAAGATGATAGAGGGGTGACCATTGCACCCAGTCTAATATGTTAACACCCCATTATTACCTTCACATTTTCACTTTTAACACTCACACATCAAAATACATCCTCACTAATAACCTGTTAAAAACACCCCTTTTAAGACCCATTTTTTTTAAACAAACTAGTTTTTCCTTTATTAAATAAACAATACAAATTATACAAAACTAAAAATAAAATTTAAGAAAAAAAAACATTACACAAAGTTTAATATCTAAAGTTTAAAAACAAAAAATGAAACAAAAAACATACATCATCTTCACCCTAATACACTATCACTACACACATACACTCACTAACTCCCTGTCATCACACACACAAAAATAACACATACAAACATATCTTATTAATAAAAGAAATCTTATGTGATGGCCATTAGAACTGTTGATAGAACAAAACTTTCTTAAAATTCGCTAATATTAAGGCAGTGAAAGCATGCTCAAAAATTAGAAAAGTAGTTTTAATGACAACCCAAGAGCACTCCCATTAAGTAGCAGCGCTTAACGTCCGTTAGGAACATTAACGCCGTTCTTGGCGTTATAAGGATGGAGCGAAGAACAACCACGGCGTTACTCCCGTTATCCCTTAAGCAAGCGTTAAAGCGAGAAAAAAAAAAAAAATAAATAAATAAAATAAAAAAAAAAAAAAAAATTTCAAAACTAGTCCCTCTAACGGCTACTAGCCGTTAACTTTTAAAAATTCATTTTAGTCCCTAGCAGCTAGAATTGATATAAAAAAAAAAAAAAAAAAAATTCAAAACCTTTTTACCACTATAAATACACAATCAAAACACCATTTTATTGGCCCAAACCTAAATCGCTCAATACTGCCGATCTATCAACTTCGATTAGCGCAAAAAAAAAAAAAAAACAATGTCGGGAGGCAGCGGCGATACTTTCTTCAATCTTACCGATGATGGGTGGAATCCGCCGAGCCGGGTTCATCATCTAACCCGAATCTTGGTTCATCTTCAAACCCCGACCCACTAAGGCTTATCAAGCGAAGAAATGTGGAAACAACAACAAACATTCTTGTTTGTGGCAACAACAAAACCAACAAACACCTTAAACTCCAACTTTCAAAACCTTGATTCACATGGATCGCACAACAATCACAGCTGAAACACAAGATGTTCTTTGAGACACCAGCATCTCCACCAAAAAAGGAAAAGGTCGTATTAAGCGAAAATCCAAAAATCCAAGACCAGAGCCGAACCAATTGATTACGATGAGGAGGTTGTCGTTACAATCGTTGGAATTGTTGAGGAAGCATTACTTGCAAGGTGTTACATGTTGTTTGGAGGATCCAAAAGTTGGAAAGTGCCAACTAGAGATACGTTTTGGTATCGGGTGGAAATGAGTTCAATAGACTCGACTTTCAGCGGCGCACCAAGGACATGATGTCAAGCAAATGGACAGCGTTGAGCAGGATATGCACAAAGTTGACTCTTGTTGCGTGCGTGCAGCGGGATCAGCGGCGGTGAAAGTGAGGTGGATGTGATGAAGCGGGCAAAGCAATGGTATCGTGAGGAAAGCAGGAGAACCCTTGTTTGGTCTCGATGGCGCTTGGGATGTTTTGCGTCATTATAAGAAATGGGAGAAGCGGAACCGGTTGATTTAACCGTGAAGTCTGAAACGAACAAGCGAGGCTTTGTTTGGTAATGATGAACAACCGGCCCATGGGAAAAGCGTGCTACCAAGAAAGCACGATCGAGACTCTGACAAATCTTGGGGAACAAGCCTTTGGAGGAGCAGGCTCGTCGACATTTTCTGAAACTATGGCAAGCGAGTTTCGTATCAAGCGAAGCCTCCAGGCGTGTCGGGCAGCAGGAAAGAGATCTCATTAACAAGGTTGGAAGAGATCAAGTTTTGATGGCGCCTCTTGGCAGGCGAGATCCAATGGTCGTGCGGTGGATCGATGACGAAAAAGATCGAATCATCATAAAATATAACTTGAAACCTCGTCGATGAGATCGTATTTCCTTTAATTTGTTGTAACGTTTTAATTGCGATGTGTTTTTTTTCATTTCGTTGTATTTTTTTTATTATCTCGTATTGCAATATGGTTTAAGTTTTAATGAAATGTTTGTTTAGTTTAATCTTTTGAAATGTTTGTTTTAGTTTAGGGGTTGAAATTGAAAATATAAAATATTAGTGGTGTTATGGTGTTATTGGGATGTTATGGATGGGAGTGTTTTTTGGGGATGTTAATGTTAAATGTTAAAGCTGATGTGGCGCTGACGTGGACGGTGTTATTGGTGTTATGGTGTTATGGATGGGAGTGCTCTAAGGGTTGCTGTTAGCAAAAACCCATTTATATTAAAAAGAAAAAGAAAAAGAAAATTCTCCGCTCCAACATGCGCTGCTTTACCAACGTTGGGTTCAACGACGTTGGTTTTGGCTTGAGTCTGATGTGATAACACTGGGTCCACGTAAGCATAACACCCCGTGTTACCATACCATGTACTATAAGATAATGTCATAAGGCTAGGCACAGTAGCGACCCTCATTTTTCCTGCTACCTAAGCTTTCTCTCTCCTGCGACATACATGCGACCTTTTAGGCACAATAAGACGACCGGTATTTTTTTTTCTTTTTTTTTTACAACTATTTTAATAACAAATTAAAATTCATTAATAATAAAACAACCCAATCATATTATTAAGATAATTACTACCCTAATTCTCATTTGCAAACACACGCCATTTCATTTCTTGCAGCTACAACTAGTCTCATTTGCAAACATTTCATTCTTATTTGCAATCACAGTAAAAACGACAAAAAAAAAAAAACAAAAAAAAACACTTTTTTCTTTTTAAAGTGACTTGTGATCGAGTATTAACCAAGGTTGAGTTCCCGACCCTCAACGACCGAGAATGGCATAACAAGGACGACCGATGCCGACCTTCGTAACCGAGTCGATCAAGCCCTTTATTGTAGGTAGCCTAATGAAAACTCACGGTACTCAGGGCCCGTTTGGTTTATGGGTATAAGAGGGTGTGGAGTGAAAGAAAACTTATCAAATGTTTGGTACAAATATTTTTTATGACAAACGCTTTAGAATGATTGATATCATACCATGCTAAATCGGTATCTTTTTATCAAATCAACCAATTAGAATTTTATTTTATTACCTTTTATAACCACATGTTTATTCATTTTTTATTATACTTTTTATTTTTCAATTTTATAATATCACAATTTACATAAAAACAAATATATAATTAAATAATTTTTTATTTTCTCTTCTTTTTCTTTATAAACAATACCAAATCAAATCTATTCTAACCCTATTTACTTAAGGAGGTTGATCTACTGTGCATTTTTTATGTCATACTGCACAATTCTATATTACGATGATTATATGATCTATTTGTAATATCTAATTATGATTAATGCATAAAAATGAGTAAAATATAGATGGTCCATGTGGTTTACCCAGTTTCACCGATCCTAAAACTTAAAGTTGCATGGAGCTCCACTATCTCGAAGCGAATAACAAAGCAGGTCCACATATTTGACCGTAGTTTATTCCTCTGTTAACTTGCGTGCTTTGCATGAGTATTTTTTGTACTTCTCTTTCCTTTTTAATAAACTTTTTAGTAACCACATTTTTATATAAATTCACACTCTTGGAAAAACACCAAATCGAGCCTATTGGAAAAACAAGAAAGCAGTGTGATTCTATTTCTAATTTTTGACATTCACAAATAGTAACATGAATCATGTAGCTTGGACATGAGACAAATAAGAATGTTCAAGTGCGGTTTCACGAGGTACATGATACAAAGCCTTTCTTGAGGTACATGTCATGAATGTTAAGTCTTAAGCCGAAAATCATTATACTAATTTTTCAATGCCGAAGTGTTCAAAATCTGAATTTTATGATTATTAGTTGTTTTCTTGGGTTTTCTCTTTTGACTGCCACACGACACCACACAGATTCATTCACAGAAATACATTCGAATCAAAATTATTAACATGACAATATTCATATCACAAAAAATTTAATTACTCTACAAATTTATTAACAAATGTTATTATTACTTCACTAAGTAGGAAGAATTTGAAAGACCTTAACTTGAGGAGGCGAATGATGTCGATTGGGCGAGAGGGCCCAAGCGAAAACCAATCAATCATGACTTCACGGAACTAATTGATGTTGGAATCGGACTAAGCACCCTTGAATTTCAAAACTCCCAAACTAATTTTTGAAAACCACAACCTGGAAACCTAGTTTTTGAGAGTGTTTGATGTGCGAATGAGTGTATCATCCGCGTAGTCAAGGGCGTGATAAAAAGGGATCAAGGGGAGGTTTGACCATACTTTCTTGGTCTTGAGACAAGCGAAATCCTCTTTGCAATTATCTCTTTGCCACTACTTTCTTCAAAGTAGACTCGTGAGGCTTGTTGGGAATAGGTGTCGACCGGGAGGAGGGTGAAAGTGATCTGACCTCCTCTTGGTTCATCCTTTTCATTTGTTGACTTAACCCTTTAATCAAGATACTTTATTTTCTTATCATTGGAGATGAAAGCTTAGATTTTTAGGCGAAGATGGAGGTGGGTCGATTATCGAGAAAGGAAGTATGTTCTGGGAATGATGGTTTACGGGAAAATGGTGAAGTGAAAGAAAGGGATGGGGTACTAAAAGAGAAAGAAGTACAAAATACCCAGGCGTGCAAAGCGTGGGGCAAGTTAACAGAGGAATAGCAGCCGACGGTCAATCTGAGGTGGCTTTGTTATTTGTTTCGAGATAGGGAGCTTCCAATACTTTTTAAGTTTTAGGAGCTGTGGGTGGCTTTGGGTAATGCAGACCATCTAATTAATTACTCTAAAAATATAATATAAATGTCGATTAAGTTTCTAACCATCTAGCCAGCAGCCTTTTACACTATTTGAATTCCCATCCCTTGTACCTAGATACAAAATTCCAAAACTAAACCAAATCCAAAACCTGCATAACAAACGCCCCACAAGTTTAACACAAACCTAAAACCAAAGGCGGCTTAACTAAAAGAACCAGAACAACATATGCAGTGCACATGATGCATCACTTACACTTCTTGTCTTTTACTATCACTCACATTTCAAAAAAACACACACTCACTCTGTGTGGGCCCCACACCCATCCATCCATCTCACCCTCTTATCTTATTCCATCCAAACACCCCACTCTCACACCCTCACACGCGTGCCCAACACGTGCCACTAAATTACTATGTAACCTACAAACACCCTTTCAAAAACCCACAACAACTAAACCCCCAAAAGTAGCAAATTATTCACTCCTCATTTCCTAAAGGTTCGCTCTTTTTATATACTGGTTTGTTTCATTATACATACAAAGATTCTGTATCTATATGTTTGCTCATCTGGGTTTTGTTTGTTATTGCTTTAAAATGGTTATATTTTAATACCCATATCATAAAGGTGATTTTTTTTACTTTTTTTTAAATAAAGATTGTGTGTCTTTTATGGGTTTAGGCTAATTTTAATAAAGGTGCAATCTTTTTGCTTAATTTCATCCTTTACTGTATCTTTATTGGGTATATACTTATAAAGATTCTGTATCTATCTATGCAATGTGATTTTAGCTTTGTAACTGTGGTTAAATAAAGATTCATATCTATGTGTGTGTTGTAGGGTGAATTTGAGAAGATACCCAGATCAGAAAAGTTGTTAGAATTGTAATGAAATGAATTTGAGGCAAAGACAAGCACCCACGCGCGGCCGTGAGAATGCTCACGCGCCGCCACGTCCGGTTAGGCTTGAAGAAGTTTATAATATAGTTCCTATTCATAGTTTACTTTCGGACCACCCGGCTTTACGGTATCCTGAAGTGAGAGCAGCTGCGGCTGCTTTACATGCTGTTGGTGATCTTCGGCGACCGCCTTTTAGAGAGTGGCGAGATGGGATGGACATAATGGATTGGCTTGGTGCGTTTTTCGGGTTTCAGAATGATAATGTTCGGAACCAAAGAGAGCATCTTGTGCTTCATCTTGCGAATGCCCAAATGAGGCTATCGCCACCACCTGCTATTCCTGACAATCTTGATCCGAAGGTTCTTAACCAGTTTCGTCGTAAGCTTCTTCGTAACTACGAGACGTGGTGCTCATTTCTTCGACAGAAATCACAGGTTCGCCTTCCACACTTTAGGCAAAACGCTGATACTCATCGCCGTGAGCTTTTATATGTGGCTATGTATTTGCTGATATGGGGTGAGGCTGGTAACCTTCGGTTTACACCCGAGTGCATTTGCTATATTTATCATCATATGACTCTTGAATTAAACCAAGTTTTAGATGGAGATACTGATGCTAACACGGGTCGGTCTTTTAATCCGTCTATCTCAGGCGAAAACGCCTTCTTGGACAAGGTCATAACTCCCATTTATAAAACGATTAAGTGTGAAGTTGAAAGAAGTAGGAATGGAAAAGCACCGCATTCTGCGTGGAGAAATTATGATGACATTAATGAATTCTTTTGGAGTCGAAAATGTTTTAAGAAACTTAAATGGCCGTTGGACTTATCTAGTAATTTCTTTATAGATGACCCAAAAGCTATTAATCGTGTCGGGAAAACGGGATTTGTGGAACAAAGGACTTTTTGGAATGTGTTTAGGAACTTTGATCGGTTATGGGTTTTGTTGATTCTGTTCTTTCAAGCTTCAATGATTGTAGCTTGGAAAGAAACAAAGTATCCATGGGAAGCGATTAGTGATCGTGATGTTCAAGTTGAATTGCTTACGGTTTTTATTACATGGGCTGGTCTTAGATTTGGGCAATCTATTCTCGATGCTGGGACTCAGTATAGTTTGGTTCGTGAGTCGAAATTGCTTTTGTTTCGAATGGTTATGAAAAGTATGGTGTCGTTAACATGGGTTGCTGTGTTCATTACTTTCTACATTCAGATTTGGATTCAGAAAAACGACGATGGTAGGTGGTCGGGTCCTGCTAATGATAAAATCATTGTGTTTTTGAAAGCGGGTTTGGTTTACATCATCCCGGAAGTGTTGGCGTTGATACTTTTTGTTTTACCGTGGGTACGGAACTTTATTGAGAATACTGATTTCGTGTTGTTCGATATGTTAACGTGGTGGTTTCATTCCAGACTTTATGTGGGGCGTGGTTTACGCGAAGGGTTAGTTAATAACGTGAAGTATACGCTCTTTTGGATCGTTATATTACTATCGAAGCTTTCGTTTAGTTATTTTTTGCAAATTAAGCCTCTTGTTGCACCCACGAAAGCGCTTTTAAGCCTCAAAAGAATCGACTACAGATGGCATGAATTTTTTAGTAACACGAATCGGATGGCTGTTTTACTTATATGGGTTCCAGTTGTTTTGATGTATTTAGTCGATATGCAGATATGGTACACGGTATTTTCTGCTTTTGTCGGGTCGGTTATCGGTTTATTCTCACATCTGGGCGAGATTCGTAATACTGAACAGCTTCGGTTAAGGTTCCAGTTCTTTGCTAGCGCATTACAGTTTAATTTGATTCCTGAGGATCAAACGCTGGTTGCAAAAGATAACATAGTTCAGATGCTGCGAAACGCTATTCATCGGATCAAACTTCGGTATGGGCTTGGTCAACCTTTTAAGAAACTGGAGTCGAGTCAGGTTGATGCAAGACGGTTTGCGTTGATTTGGAACGAGATTCTTATTACATTGAGGGAAGAAGATTTGATTAATGATCGAGAATTTGAATTAGTTGAATTACCGCCGAATTGTTGGAACATAATGGTGGTTCGATGGCCGTGTGTACTTTTGTGTAATGAGCTGCTACTTGCATTGTATCAAGCTGATGAACTCGCGGGTGCACCTGACCGGTGGGTTTGGTTTAGAATCTGTAATAATGAGTATAGACGGTGTGCAGTTATTGAAGCTTATTGTAGCATCCGCTTTTTGCTACTCGAAATTATTCAAAATGGCTCTGAAGAACACAGGATCGTGTCAAGGTTATTCATGGAAATTGATCATTTTGTCGAGATGGGGAAGTTTACTACAAACTATAAATGTCAAACACTCATTCGGATCCACAGTCGGTTAATTAGTTTAGTCGAGATCCTAATGTCACGGGATCAGAATATGAATAAGCTCGTTGATGTGTTACAAGCACTTTATGAACTTATGGTTAAGGAGCTACCAAAAACTAAGAGAACGGCTTCTGAATTGATACAGGATGGTCTGGCCCCACAAAACCCGGCTACAACTGAAGAGGGTTTGCTTTTCGTCAACAGGGTTCGGTTTCCAAAACCCGATGATTCATTTTTTCATCGTCAGTTACGCCGGTTACACACGATTTTGAGTGCCCGTGACTCGATGCGGAATGTCCCGAAGAATCTTGAAGCTCGAAGACGGGTTGCATTTTTTAGCAACTCGTTATTCATGAATATCCCACGTGCCCCACAAGTCGAAAAAATGATGGCGTTTAGTGTTTTAACACCCTATTATGACGAAGACGTTGTGTATAAGAAAGAAGGGCTTAGGAAACCTAACGATGATGGGATCTCAACATTGTTTTATTTACAGAAAATATATGCAGACGAGTGGGAGAATTTTATGGAACGAATGCGGGGAGAGGGTATGAAAGATGATGCTGAGATTTTCACTACAAGATCCCGTGAACTGCGTATGTGGGCTTCTTATCGAGGTCAAACATTGTCACGTACTGTTCGTGGTATGATGTATTATTATCGAGCCCTTAAAATGCTTGCGTATCTTGAGAAAGCTTCTGAGATCGAAATTAAGCAAGGGCCAATGGCTCTCGGGGGTTCAAGAAGTTTAAATCAAAACCAACCAATGAATGAGTTAGGCGCAGTAATGATGAAGTTCACATACGTTGTTGCTTGTCAGAATTACGGGTCTCAGAAACAAAAAGGTGAATCACAAGGAGAAGATATTGCAAATCTGATGAAAACCAATGAAGCACTTCGTGTGGCATATGTAGACGAAGTTCATTTGAGTCGAGGCGTGGTCGAGTATTACTCAGTTTTGGTGAAGTATAACGATCAATCAAAGCAAGAAGAGGAGATTTATCGGATCAAATTACCGGGCCCGATGAAACTTGGTGAGGGTAAACCCGAGAACCAAAATCACGCTATTATTTTCACTCGGGGTGATGCACTACAAACGATTGATATGAACCAAGATAATTCATTTGAAGAGGCGTTAAAAATGAGAAATCTTTTGGAGGAGTTTAAGTTCAATCACGGGATCCGTAAACCGACTCTACTTGGTGTTCGAGAAAATATCTTCACGGGTTCAGTTTCATCACTTGCCTGGTTCATGTCAACTCAAGAAATGAGCTTCGTGACCCTCGGTCAACGGGTCCTTGCGAACCCGTTAAAAGTCCGAATGCACTACGGTCACCCTGATGTTTTTGATCGGTTCTGGTTCTTGACAAGAGGCGGAATAAGTAAAGCTTCTAAAGTAATCAACATAAGTGAAGACATATTTGCGGGTTTTAACTGTACTTTACGGGGCGGTAACGTGACCCATCACGAGTATATCCAAGTCGGGAAAGGTCGAGATGTCGGGCTTAATCAAATCTCAATGTTTGAAGCAAAAGTCGCCTCAGGAAACGGGGAGCAAGTTTTAAGTCGAGATGTGTATCGGTTAGGTCACCGGCTCGATTTCTTTCGTATGCTTTCGTTTTTTTATTCAACAGTCGGATTTTATTACAACACAATGGTGATGATTGTGATGGTGTACACGTTTTTGTGGGGACGACTTTATCTCGCGTTGAGTGGGGTCGAGGGTGCAGCTATGGATAACTCCCGGTACAACAAAGCATTCGGTGCCATTCTTAACCAACAGTTTGTTGTCCAAATCGGGGTTTTTACAGCCCTCCCGATGATAGTTGAGAACTCGTTAGAACACGGGTTTTTATCCGCTGTGTGGGACTACATCACAATGCAGCTACAGCTCGCCTCGATTTTCTTCACCTTCTCAATGGGGACCCGCAGCCATTACTTCGGCCGAACCATTCTGCACGGTGGGGCCAAATATCGAGCCACTGGACGTGGGTTTGTGGTTGAACACAAGAGTTTTGCTGAAAATTACCGGTTATATGCACGAAGTCATTTTGTGAAGGCGATTGAGCTTGGTGTGATTTTAACCGTATACGCTTCAAACACCCCATTAGCTATAGCCAGTTTTGTCTATATCATTTTGAACTTATCGAGTTGGTTTCTCGTGGTGTCATGGATCATGGGCCCGTTTGTGTTTAACCCTTCTGGGTTTGATTGGTTGAAGACAGTGTATGATTTTAACGAGTTTGTGAGCTGGATCTTTTACAGTGGAGGTTCGTTAATGAAAGCTGATGTGAGCTGGGAAACGTGGTGGTATGAAGAACAAGACCACTTACGAACAACGGGTTTATGGGGGAAGTTATTGGAAATAGTACTCGATCTCCGATTCTTTTTCTTTCAGTATGGGGTGGTTTATCATCTAAAGATAGCTGGTGGCAGCACGAGTATTGTCGTGTACTTGATCTCGTGGGTTTTCGTGATTGCTGCTGCATCTGTTTACATTGTACTAGCGTATGCTCAAGACAAATTTGCAGCAAAAGAACATATCAAATACCGGCTCGTTCAACTTCTGGTGACGTTTTTGGTTCTTCTCATAACTATAATGTTATTGGTGTTTACAAAGTTAACGGTTTTGGATTTGTTCTCAAGTGTGTTGGCGTTTATTCCCACTGGCTGGGGGATTATATCGATTGCACAAGTTTTAAGGCCGTTTCTTGAGAGCTCGGTTGTGTGGGATACAGTTGTGTCATTAGCTCGACTCTATGATATGCTAATTGGGTTGTTCGTCTTGGCTCCACTTGCGTTTTTATCATGGATGCCTGGGTTTCAAGCTATGCAAACAAGGATTCTGTTTAATGAAGCATTTAGTCGTGGCCTTCAGATCTCTCGGATTCTTACTGGGAAGAAGAATGTCAACACCGAGTCATGATATGAGGTTATGTTCTTTTCTTTCTTTAATCCATAACTAAATTTATATCATAAATTCCGATTTGAATTTCAACTCTTTTATAACCGTTTTTCAGGCTTCATTTAGCTGTTCAGTTGAAGTTGTGGTTACTTTTTTCATCAATGAAGAAACTCAGGAGGTCAAGAGGTTATATTCTTCTTTTCTAACATCAAAAAATTTAAGATGAATGCTAACAAGTTTTATAATCAATCTTTAGGCGTCGCGAAATGCTGTGCTCGGTAGCAGTTGCAGGCGGTCATTTTTTGCATCGATGAAGAACCTCAGGAGGGTTTTTTATCGTTATCATCTATTGTTAACTCTATCGAATTTAAAGCTGTTTTTTACCTAATTGAAGGGTTTTAGAGGTAGTGGTTAGATTTTTGCAGTTCCATTTGTACATATTTCTTGTAAAACTTGTTTCTACAAGTTTACGTACCCACTAACCTCTACGTGCTGTAAACAACAATTTTTGCTGCATAGATCTCGAATACGAACAAATATTCACAAATATCGATGTAACTATGTGGTAAATACTCTCTTTTACAACTAAATCTACATATACAGCGAAATAAGCTCAGAATATTTGCTGCTCTGGAATAATTATAACAGGTACTTTTTGGTACAAAACACTATCCCTAAATCTCTTGGGCATTACAGATCGGCCACCAAATCGTTGTTGCACGTAAATCACGACAACACAGGTCAATCCACCGAAACATATAACAACATCCCACATAGTCGAATAGTAATCCATCCCTGGATTCGCGTATATCTTGTCATAAACCCAAGAAGAACTATGTGTTCTGTAAAGATCATATACATGAGGCAACAAACGCACCATTGTTGACCCGACATAAAACAAAGGAGTAAGAACCGTCCCGTGTGTATCATAAAACAAATTGAACATAATTTGAGGTATCAAGTATGCATCAAGAACTAACCCAACATACGATTTAAGTTCACCCCAGAAAGTTACATTCTGGGATACTAAAACGCGTGAGTGAAATTGTTGTGTTTTCGTGTGAGAGTTTTGTAACGAGTGTGCAATCCAAGCAGTGAGACCAAAGGCAATGTATAACGGGATTGCCAAATATAGAACCTTTTTATCGGATATCCAGAGGTTATTCTGGCTTTCGTGGCCTTTTCTTGAAGACCAAGTGAGTTGAAGCAAGCGAAACTGTAAAAGAAAGGCGACCATTGTAATGACTCGAACCAGTACTTCATTAACTTCAAGCCACTGATCAGTACCAAGAAACACGTTTTGTTTTCGGTTCGCCATAAAAATGGCTTCAAAGTTTAGCAACAATGGAATCATATAGCCTAAAGTGAGGACAACCAACATGACTATGGAAATAAAAGGCACAATTTCAGGATTCCTTTTAACATGAAACAGCTGCAAACCGATGAAAATGCAGGCGAGTGTGTTGGATACCAGAACCATTGTTATCTCTAAATCCATTCTCCATATCGACTCTCTAGCTTGGAGTGTTGTTATGGAGCTTGAACTAAACTCAATTGGTTCAAAGTAAAGTGGGTCCGGTTTATTACGAGTGCTTTTAATAGTCCCGTGAACCATTTCTCCATCTTGTCCGTGCAATGGCGGGTATTTAATATTAATCACAAGTTCACAATCTAATGACCTATTCCTCTGAAACTTCTCGTATGGCATGTGCCTACAACCTATCATACATATAACTCCATTTTTGTATTATACACACCTTCCGCCGATATTTCAACCATTTTAGAAGCGGGAACTTTACCACCAAACTCAAATTCACCACGGGTTGTGAAACTAATCACATAGCTAATGTTAATATAGCCATTGCTTAAATTCCATTGACCCGATTTAATATTGCCAAAGGGTTGTAAAATTTGTCACCTATGTATAATGGAGATGCATAACCGTACGCCATCTGACCTTTCTTGTTCTTCACAAGCATATCAAATCTCAAGTTCGTAAATATCTCATCACGGTAGATCCCTTTCTTCACTTTACTATCGAGAATCTTTTGACACAAATTTCCAACTTTTTCATTTTCTAAATACTCATACGTGGTACCTTTAATCCTCGAGTTTAAGTTTGCGGACTATTAAATGAAACATTACCAAGATCCCTCGTTTCCGTACTCCACATTTTCCCAACAATACTACTCCTATGCCTTAAACTCAAACGTGAAGGTAAACTTAACGCTAACCTAATCGAACACCCTCCAACACCCCTTCTATCAAACAACTTACACGCAACTAACATAAGCCGCTTCTTCTTCTCATCCCACACCCCTTCGGCCACCAAACTAGTATACGGATTAACCGACCACCCTCTAACATAACTCGAATTCGAAAACTGCAAAATGTACCTAACTTTCCCATCCTCCAAACAATCAACAACCTTAATCGACATAAACCTAGGAAAAATCTCATCCTCCATCGTCCCAAAACTACACGAAACATTCATACAATTATACTCGCTATAATCCAACTCAAACCTAAGTCCCCACGTTAAAACCGAACATATCCCGTTAGGTGGACTAAGCGTCCTATTCTCGACACCATCATACCCACTAAAACCACCGTTTTCGACCTCTTTACTAATATAACTAAACTTATACCCAAAACGCGTAAAACCCAAAACCGAAACCGGCTTAAAACCATGATCAAGCTTCAAACTTTCCAAAGTCCCATTAACCAAACTCGTATCCAAAACACTCGAATTCGGATATCTCATCTTAAAAACAACTTCAACAGACTCCAACAAACTACCCGAACCCGAACCCGAACCAACCATACACACCTCCCCACTACCCGAATCCCAGAACCCGAATAACCGAAACCCGGCACCGACATCCTGCCGCGGCAAATACCGCGGTGGCCGGACTTTAACCAACCGTAACCCTCGCCGGAAAACCTCGCCGGAAAAATAACTAACTATTTCCGGCCCAACTAGGTTCAAAACACCCTCAATGTGAATTACATCTTTTGAATTAGTTTCATAAGCTTTTTGAACTGAAAAGAAGCGAATTGGTTTGAAAATTGGGAATTAGGGTTTTGAAACCCTAATGTGAATTGGGCTTTATCTAGTTTTAAGAAATTGGGGGTTTTTGTGAATTGGGTTTTTGTTGGGATTGATTCTTGTGGGGTGTTACAGTGTTGATTGTATGATATTGAATTTGAATTTGGGATTAGTAAAGTGATAATCAAGATTATTTGAGTTAAATTGAATTGGGTAAATGGAGCCCTAATTTTGGATTTGGGGATTTTTGTTAATTTTATTGATGGATCCATTTTGGATTTGGAATTGAGATTTGTTTTGTGTGAAGGTGATGTTGAATTTTATATTTTTTTTGTATATGATTTTTACTGTTGCTTCAACTAGAAGCTTTTTTACTGTCAAGATTTTTTGAGATCATTTATTTATTTTAGAGTAAATTACACCGTTTTGCTTTTGTGGTTTGCGTTGACATGCAGGTTTCGTCCTTTAATAAAAACAGTTCGTCGTCGCTTAAGTGGAAACGTTATGCACCATTCGTCCTTCGACCAAACGACGTTAAGCTGATCGTAAACTCCCTCACGCGATTGCATACGGGGTAAAAAATCGTTCATTGTGGTCTATGTGTTATATTTCACACCGTGACCCCATATTTTCCAACTTGTCATTTCGCTTTTGTATATCTTTACCTATATAAAAGAAACTTACAATAACTTTCTTCTCATTTATCAAAAATAAAAATAAAACCCTAGCGACTTGTGCCTTCCTCCTCCGCCTCACCCAAAGCCCGCCACCCTCATCCGGCCGGCCACCACCATTCGACCACTCTCCACCACTCTTTGATGCCTCATCTCCACCATAAACAATGCTGCCGCCGCACTCTCTCCTTCCGGCCAAGATCCGCCAAGTAACCACTTCATTGCTGCTGCTCGACGCAAGGAGATCAAGGTAGAGTTGTGTTTGGATCGATTTTGGGTGAAAGACTCGACTAGGGTTAGTTTGGGTTCGTGGTTGTTGTGGGTTAGATAACTTTGATGTAGATTGTTGCCAAGATAGATCGAGTCATGCGGTGTCATCAAGAAAGTAGAGTCAAAGTGTTCTTATTCTTCCTTATATGGTCGTCGAGCCTGTGGAACAACACAGTTCACAACCAAATCTCATCTCCAAAATTAGATCATTAATCGTCAAGGATTTTGGGTTCGATGGATTTTGGGTTAGATAGATTTTGAGTGGCCTCCTTTTGGTTCCTTGTTGTTTCCAAAATCGACAGCCTATATTTTGTGTAAGGAACTTTTATTTTTTTTGAACTTTGTATATTCTTCAGTTTGTTCGATTAATAAGACTTGTTATTTGGTAAGTTATAAATTTTGTAAGTTTTGATTTGTGATCGGTAAAAATAAAAACAAGTATCGATCTATATGTAAATGGGTTGATTGATTTTGGTTGTTGTTGATCTTAGTAAATGGGTTGATTAATTTTGGTGGTTGTTGATCTTTGTAATTTACTCTTTAATTAAAAAAAAAAAAAAAAAAAAAAAAAGTCACTTAGGCTTTATATGTAGAAAAGAATAATATGCATATGGTGATTAGGGATTTTGATAAAGAATTGATTTTGGATTTTTTTTTTTTTAGATGTATATAAGGATGAAAATGTGAAATCTGGTACCTTGGTAAAGATGATATGATTAGGATGAAGATGAAGTTCATGATATTTTTAAGTAGATGAAATGACATTTTTACCCTCATGTGCAAGTCACATGAGGGGAGTTTAACGGTCAAACTTAACGTCGTTTGGTCAAAGGACGAATGGTGCATAACGTTTCCCCACTTAAGGACGAACGGTGCAACTTTTTTGGTCAAAGGACGAAACCCTGCGGTCAACGCAAACCACAAGGACGAACGGTGTAATTTACTCTTTATTTTAGTATTATTATTGTGTTTTTTAATATAGAGTAAATTGCAAAATATATTTTATTGTGTTTTATTAGTATTCACATTAAATATAACTAGGGGTGTCACATAAGCTGACGTAACCTGAACTCAAACTCGAATATGATTATTCAGGTAGGGTTAATTGGGTTCAAAAATATATTCGGGTCAATCGGGTCAATTTGAATTGACCCGAGTTCTAAATAATGTCAGGTTCGGGTTTAATACATATATCTTACTCGGGTCAACCCGAGTAACCCGAGTTTGATTTTTTTCTTTCTTTCTAGTTTTTATGTATTTCAAGTTTGAACACCAAAATTGTATCATTTTTAAACGGCCTATGCCCGAACCTGAGTTGACCTGACCCGAATTGACCCGACCCCAATGACCCGAGTTCTAAACAAAGTCTGGTTCGGGTATTTTTTTAACCTTGACCCGACCCGATTGACTCGAACCCGACCAGGTCAACCCGAATAACACCCCTAAATATAACTCTCATTTTTTTTTTTGAAATTAATCATATCTCTGTTAGTAAAAGTGAAATACATTAGATCCTTAAAGACTAATGATATGATTTCTTTTCTTCGTTATCTACCAAGAGTCAAATACATTGATAAAAAATATTACTCGTGTATAAAAGATATAACTCGTGTGATACATGAACTTTTATTTTGTACCAATATGATACGTGGATAAATGGTAAACCATCAAAACCAGTTAAAAAGTGACTTTCTAAGCAAAAATGGCCCCTTGCAATTTATTTCTTTTGTAAAATAGGTCCTTTTCGACTTTTTCTATTGCAAGTTAAGTCCCTTGAGATTTTTTGCTAAATAGGTCCTTGTGTGATTTTAGTCCCTTCTACAAAACTCTTTAATACTTATACAGACTTTTTTTACAAATTTAATACTTATTATAACTTTTTTAACACTTAAGCCTTCACTTTAAAAGTGAAAAACAATATTAGATATAAGTAAGGATAAAAAAGTTTGAGGTTATTTATAAACAAAGTCGCACAAGGACTATTTTCGCACAGCTACCTTAAGTATTTCATGCTATACAAAAACAATATAAAAACACTTACATAGGGACCAAAGTTGCAAAAAATGTACAAGGACCGTTTTTGTAAACAAGTTTGTGATATTTCGATTTTCGCAAATAGTTCTCAAATCTTGTGAAATTCATAAGTATTTTAGTTTCTTTTTGATGAAAAATGGGGTATATTGGTTTTCAATTTTAAAGTGAAGGTCTAAATGCTAAAAATATTGCTTAAGGATTAAATTTGTAAAAATAATTCGGATAACACCAGTTTTGTAAACAATGACTAGTTTTGTAAATCGAGTTTTGCAGCAGGTTCTAAAATTGAATAGGGACCTATTATGCAAAAATGTTCGCAAGGGACTTATTTTGCCGAAAAAAATCGCAAGAGACCTATTTGCATAAGAAACAAATCAAAGAGGATCATTTTTGTTTAAAAATTCACTTTTTAATCAATTTAATCGGTTAACCGGTTACCCCACGTATCATAATGGTACAAAATAAAAGTAAAACATATCACACAAGTAATATTTTGAGTACACATACTATAATAATACATTTGAGAAAGAAGAAGAAAATGTGGGCTACTAGTACATTATATCTATATACTAAAACGGGGGATATGTTACTCTTAAAAGCACTGTAGCTACAGTGCTTTAAACAATGTTTGCTACAGTAACACTAAGCCATTTAAACAAGTCCTTATAGTTTAATTGTCTTTGCAAACTAGGTTCTTTAAAGACTAACGATGTAACAGAATTGAACTTTTAATGGCTGATACATAAATAAATATATACATTTATCAAAAATATAATGGAGCCACAACAAAAACTAACAAAAATACATAAATAAATATATACATTTATCAAAAATATAATGGAGCCACAACAAAAACTAACAAAAATGTCTTTAGAGTTATCAAGTTACGAGAATAGTCCCTTAGGTTATCTGTAAGTTTCAATATTAATCCCTAAGGACTAACTTTGCAACAGGCCGATAGTTTTAAGGGCTTTCTCCGTAAGAAAACTCATACTATTTTCAAAAATAATTTTTGAAAATAGGACTTGGGGTTATCCTTTTTTTGCATATTTACTCCTTCATGACTAACTTACTATACGAAAATAGTCTTCGTGTAATTGTTTCCAGCATCAACGCTCGGGTTCACCCGGCCCGCTCGTTATGGGCTAATATTGGGAAGGGTCGGTTACATTTTCTCCCCCATATTTTAGTCGAAACTGAGAAGGAGGCTACCATCGACGTTCAACCTTTCATCTTCAAGGTTTAATTCTAAGGGTACGTACACAATATATTTACGTGTCTTGTTTGTCTTGTTGCATGTTGTTTACGTTAAAAAAATGTCTCTTTGTTTTTATTGTATATTCAGTTGGTGATATGTGTTTATGTCATGTCTATTATGTAGATATAAGTTGCAGGACCTGATCTAATGGCTAAAGAAGGATACTCAAAGCGGACTGTCTCTGGTGACGAGCCGTGCATTCAATCAAAAAGGAAGCAGAAAAAAGTTACCCCCAACACCACAAGTGTAGGTTTTATTACTTTTTACTTGACATTTTTTTATTCATTATCGTGAATATTTGATGAACTTTAATTTACATAAACAGGTTGTGACCAGAAGTTTACTAGATGATGCACGCAAAGGTTTCAAGAACGGAAATTTCGTTTGTTCACCGTTGTCACTTGATATCATATTGGGAATGCTGACTGTTGGAGCCGAAGGGGAAACTTTGAAACAATTGTTAGGGTTCCTTAGACATGGAAGCATCGACCAATTTCTTTCTCAGTCACCAAGTTCCAAACTTTTAGCACAGAGTTTATCGAAACTGAACAGTGGTATTGAATTTACTCTAGTGAATGGTGTTTGGGTAGAAAAAAGTGCACCCGCTCTTTTATCTTCTTACCAAAAGGTTCTTAAAACTGTTTACAAAACAGAAGCGACATATGTGGACTTTAAAGACGAGGTAAAATTCTATCAAGCGCTTAGCTTTCTTTCTATGAATTTTTAGTTAAACGATTCAGTCTCATTAGTCAATATTGGTTTACAGGTAAAGCTCAAAGAAGCAGTTGAAGAAATTAATTCATGGGTAAAGAAAGAAACTAAGGAGTTGATTCCCAGAATTATTGAAACGACTGATTTTGAGGACGATGATGATGTCTTAATGGTGTTGGTGAATGCTTTATATTGTAAAGGAACCTGGCGTAAACAATTTGAAACACGGATGACAAGGAATTTTGACTTTTATCTCCTCAACGGTGGAAAGGTTTCTGTCCCCTTCATGACTCTTAATGGAAAAAAATTTGAGTATGGTTCTTTCAATGGTTACAGTATGATCAAATTACCATATAAAAGTAATGACCGATCAAAGTACACTTTCTCCATGTATATATTTCTCCCAGATAGGATAGATGGATTGCAGGATCTGATTGAAGTTTTTCATGCTGACGATACTTTATTTCATGGAGATTTTGACCTCAAAATGGAGGCACTTCTTCACCTTTGGATACCGAAGTTTAAAATCTCCTCTTCATTTGAACCTGAAAATGTTATGAAAAAAATGGGATTAACATTGCCATTTGTAAAAACTAACAGAGAATTTACCGGGATAGTAGAGAAGATACTTCCAGATGATGATATGTTTTATGTGTCAAAGATACTTCAGAGACGAAAGAGGAACAGAAGCTGCTTCCTGTAGTATGATGATGGTATCTAGAGGACGTATTGCAACTGAAAGTTTTGTGGCTGATCATCCGTTCATGTTCATGATAAGAGAAGACATTTCCAAAGCTGTTTTGTTCGTCGGAGCTGTCCTCAACCCATCATCAAAATCCAATTGATTTTATCTATTTGGGCAATTGAATTTATTTGGCAATATGAACGGTCTTCAAGTTCTTTTGGGCAATGATAGGCATTTGTCTGTCAAGCTATTCGTTTTTGAACTTTGCATATGTGCTCAAGAAGAGATATTTGGTTTATATTCATTCCCGACGTTGTTAATCATGGATCTAGATATTTGTAGTGACAATTTGTTAGTTATTGGTTTTTTGTTGCTGTGAGTTTTGTATGATCTTGCTCTTGATGCTACTGTCTGCACCAATTGCTTTGGATCTCATTGTGTTAATGAGGTTGCTTGTTTTCTATACATGAGAATTAATCTGTGTTTCGATAAGTCCTTGTTGACTGTCGTATGTACGGTCTTGTTTTTTCGTTCATCAAGTGAAAAAATTTGTAGCTTTTATTCTTTGTTACAAACTATAAAAGACAGTTAGATAGGTACAAGGTAGAACATGTTTCAACCCGGTCCGATTTTTGGACCATGATCAGCCCTATTTCAATGAACTATTCATCATAGTCTATGCCGAATTGCCACGTCTCTCAATTTCAAACATGGGTGGACAGCACGTTAGATTATTTCACATCTTTTATTGACGTTATTCTTGAGATCTTACATCAAGTTTAAAGTAGTGCATGTAATGTTAGAATGTTTCGTCTTTTGTACAATGCAATGCACGTTCACTTCTATTATACATTGTTGATTCGCCCGTGAGATAGGTGCAACAACAAAGTGAAATACAGAAAACGGAAAATGTTGGTAATGTTAATTTGAGTAAGTGATTGGGTTTGAAACTTTTCATAAATATAGGATTAGTGCAGTTAGGTGTAACCGTGTAACCACCGGTACTCATTTATGTAATGTACTGATGTACATTAACACGTTACATTCACAGCAAATATCAATGTAGGTTCAAGAAAGATATCACATCATTGTTATGTTAAACATTTGAGATCTCTACTACTCCACAACAGAATGAAAGCAAAAAAAAAATTATAATAAACAGGTTAATTAAAACTTTGTCAAAATCGTATATACAACAGAAGATTGGGTAACTGATAAACCTAAACAAAGAAAACTTACATATACTTGTAAAGAAGAAACTCGTCTTGAACTCATATTCCTAGCTCAAAAATTAGATTTTCGAAACAATGAATGTAAGAATGATTTTTTTTTATCACAGTTTATTTCGACTTCTTGTGCCTGCAGCAGCTTTTCGGTGCCCCTTTGAGCTTGATTTTTTGTTACTTCTGCGTTTTCTTGATGGTGTCTTTTTTGGAATACTTACATTAACTTCTGTAAAATTTTTGGTGGTTTATTAATAAGAATGGAGGATTGAGAACTTAAAACGACGGGTGAACCAGGACGCGGTGGTGGTGGGGCCCAATGCTCCAGTACATCTCGGTGGTATCCCTGCAGGCGATAGAGACAATGGGCTCATCATAATCACTATCCATATACATACATATAGACCAACTATTTGACTGTCGAGGTCAGCACGATTGAATCTAATATTCAAACTCGACATAAAATTTTATTGGTTCTGAGAAAATTTTATATGCAACATTGAGTTTAATAACATTTAATTGTATCTGAAGCATGTAGGTTTCAAATTTGAAAATATTCTGTATCAAGGTTACATTCGGAAGTTAATTGGTTTGACCTCAAAAGTCAACATCTATAACTGAAAATCGACGGACAAGCATAGAGAAAGGTTGTTACCTGGAGTACAAAGTTTCGCCTTTCACAATCCCAGAACATGTTAACAGTCCAATTAGTCTTTGACCTGATCTTGTCACGCACTGTTGAAAAACTAATCTGATCTCTTGAAGTAAACCGGTCAACTTCATTAAACCAGAGACAAGCAAAGAGATTGGATATGGGAACGTGTTCTCTTATTACCACACATCCTTCTGGCACATCTGCCAAAATTCAACCAATCATGTTTATCACATCAAAATATGGCAGCTTGGCAAACAACAAGAATCATAAAAACTGAGCAGGTGTTTGTATGTGCAGTTTGGAAGTTGATTATTTTGACTCAAAGAATCAGAACTAGATTATTTTGCAGTTTAAATGCACATCCAAACACCGCCTAAGTTTTGAACTAGAGTTTACATATGCATTACCGCTTCTAATAGGAAGCTTGGCCGTAGAATACGGGGTTAAGCCCTCTTTTTTATAGAAGTCAATCTGGAAGTCAATAGAGGCGTTGTCATATTTTGCAGCCACCTTATTAGCTTCAGCTTCTTGAAACACGTCAAATCGCTTATAATGCCTAGATATAGCAAAACTAGCATTCTCCCTCCACAAAAACCTGTAAGCTGGTATGAGTGAACTTTCTTGCTCATGCTTATGCTAAAATAGATAGATAAACAAGAAAAGGTATAGTATACCTTTCAAGGATTTGATACGGGTCAACAACAAGCTTAAGTTTTCCATCCATCCAAATAGAGTACCGAGCATTCGGGAAAAGCCTATGTGACAGAAGCTTTGGAACCTGTCATAAATGACACAAGTTTAGATCCCTGACTTATAGTCAACCATTCTTATAAGGCAATGTCTTTGGTTATAAGAATTTAAAATAAAACAGATATATTACCTTCCCGTTTCGCCTAGGGTCTGTGTATGGCAGGTTGTAGATAACAACAATTCTCCACACGCCTACCTTCATACTAGCATCCAAATAACTTGATTTCCTCATAAACTTTTCTGTTTCTTCATCGATAAACATGAAAAAGCATACATTCCTCTTTGAGGTTTCGCTAATGTTCGTCGGTTGGTTAATCAGATCATACGCTCCTGTAAAACTCAATATCATTAGAAATGCGCATGATTCAAAACTGTATGTATATATCAGACAGACATAAAGGGATACCAAATATTGCAGATGCAACCACAATACCGCGACACTGATCCATATGAAAAAGATCTGAATCATTAATATCGAATCCTGACTTGCGACCAGGCCTGTCTCCTCTCACAAAGCTAGTGTAATTTTGCGAAAAATAGAAAACAAATTAGTGAATATAAGAATGAAACAAAATGAATGACTCGTTTAGAAAACAATCATACCCACAATGCACGGACATCGACTCTTTTATATCATAAGAATCATATCTTTGTTTTAAAGATGGATATCCACCAAACTCCGACCCTCCAAATTCACTTTTAATGAAACTCTCGTCATGGATGTAAGTTAGATTATGGAGCACAGGTGAATAAGATGGCGCTTTTGGCATTAAAGCAATTGCATCTTCCACGGGTAGGTAACACACAGGACATGCTGAAACATAGTAAAAAGATTCACTTAATGACAATTAGTATAAACAAATATATTTAGAATGAATGTGAGAGTTGGACATACGACGAGGGCCTGTTCTTTTCTTGTCGGCTGGTGGAGGTGGTAATGTGAAGGTTTCACAAGGGTTTCCCGGAGGAAGTGTGTAACCTGTAAAGTAAACAGGCGGTGGAGGAGGGCGGGTGGTGGTGGTGATTGGAGGTGGAGGAGGGTGTGGTTCAATCCTGTGATCATCAATGACTGTCATCTTCATTTGATCGTTGGTGAATGCAGAAGTTAACTCATGAGCTCTTCTTTCGTCGATAGTTGGTGAATATCCAGAAAATCTTATATATGAAGTGCTCTTCTGGTTAATTTCACCTTCAAAAACGGTGAAAGACGAACTAATAATTGATAAGAAAAATGAACACATATATCAACATCATATAGTTATAAGTTCTAATGACAGGATACATAAGTTTGACCCTTTTTGCAGGAAACGCTAAATTTTGACAGGAAACGCTAAGTTTGACCCTTTTTGCATATCTTTTATAACATTTGTGCATATATGTTAGTTACTGCATGCCATAATGTTTTCTTTTTGGCATTTTTACAATTATAACGTTTCAAATAGTCTTCACTCGTATAAAAGCAATACTACTTGTTCCCACTATTTACAGTTCGTCATTTGTGTGTGTCTCATCTTCGTTTTCCACATATCAGATAGACTAACAAGCAACAGATAACAGCATCGAATTTCTAGTTTAAAAAGCAATTTGCTTATTTCCCATTTACTTGCACTCTAAATTTACTTCCATCATTGAATGCAAGAACGGAAATATTCCCACTTGTTTGTTGGAAAATATTCCCACTCTAAATAAACTGAACCATCTTTTTAGGTAATTGGTCATATGATCACTCCATCCATACATGTCGTAAAGTTGAAAAAGAAGGGTCGACAACAGAATTGTAGTATCTAACTTGAGTTACAAACAAACAAATGCTTTAAACATTAAAAGACTTAAATAAGTAATAAATAACAAACACCAAGAAACTAACTTCTTCTTTACTCAAACATAATGCTGTTCAATGAAGAAAATTTATATCTCGGATTAAGCACAAAGTCGTGTATAATTATGAATGTGTGTTACGGAACTTATTATTACAGCTTATATCAATTGCTTCTCAGAACAACATTATTTTGACACTAAGTACTCCGAAGAGAATCAGAACAACATTATATTGAACACGTAACTGTGACTACGCTAATCAACTTCACATCACCACAATCAGGCTAACATGGTGTTTGGGATTTCTAATTAAAGCACTTATAAGGTTATATCTTACTTATTGCTTTCTTGAAAGAATTACAAAAAAAAAAAAAAAAAAAAAAAAAAAATAGTTTGGAATAGGCAACTCCTAAAAGTGCTTATCTCACTAGCAAATGCTCATATATGTTTATCGATTGCATGAGAATGCAATAAGCACATAAATTTTCTGGTGTTTGGGATTCCTTAATAAAGTGCTTATCTTTACGCATATAATCAATTCCGAGTATTTAGTTGAAACTGCTTATTTGCTTATCTTACACTGATATAAGTCCTTAAAGATACACAAATAAGCATTTCAAAATAAGCTATCCCTAACACTCCCTAATTGAGCTACAAACACTATTCCTATGATTAAGTTCAACAAATTTGATAAATGATCAGTGTCTAACATGGTTGTCCGGAATTGCTTATTGAGACTCTCATATCTCCTTATTGCTTTTTGAAATAAGCAGTTTGGAATATGCAACTCCTCAAAAATGCTTATCTATTATATCAAAACACAATCAGCACATAAACTGTTTGGTCTTCAGAATTCCCTTAATTAAGTGCTAATCTACTTATCTGCTTATCTTTACGCAAATACTCAATTCTAAGTATTTACATGAAACTGCTTATTTGCTTATCTTACACTAAAACAATCACTTAAACATAAAAAGGCGAGAATTTCAAAATATACAATGTCTAACAAACACTACTACGCTATCAAAACAAGCATCGTTATCTACACATAAATACTAGTTCAAAACGAAAGCATGCATACCTCTGGCAATAAAAAGTATCCACAACATAGCTGCAAATGACGCTACGGACAAAAACAGCATGCCAAATTTCTTCCGTGGCGCCAGTTTAACCAACCAAACAAACACATTACTCTCCCTATTATTATAACCACCACTCCCATTATTCACAAACATCTTCGAAGACGATGATGAAGCATTTTTCTTAGAAGACGACGAATTTATAAAAGTACGAAAATGATGATTATGTTGAAAACTAGCATTACTTAATGATCTTACAACCAATGAACCTAAACTTCCAACACTTGATGATCTTGCACCATCCACTGATGAAGAACCAGAACCACCATTTGACATTTTTTTTTTTCGACAAGATTTTTTTTGATTTTTTTCGACAAGATTGTGTTTTTATTGTGAATTTGATGACCCTTTACGTGATTTCATGTGAAATCAATGTTGGGTGGATGATCTAATAAGGGTTAACGTGAATAAAGGGTTTTTTTCTTTTTTATGAATGAATGAATAAAATGGGCTATGAAGTAAACAGTTAGTATTATGGTTATTATGAGAGATGGGCAAAGTGTCATTATCATCATGTCATGCACATTTAATTTTAGGGATTTACTATCCATAGCTTTAGGGACTAAAGTGGTATATTAAGTTGGTTGGAGGTAGGGATGAGCAAAAGAATCAGAGAACCGGACCGGAACTTAGAAGAACCAAATCGGATCTAGATCCGATGATTCTAATTCTAGTTCTTGAGTTTGAGATTTCTCGGTTTTTGAGACGGTTCAGTTTAGGTCCACCGGTTTTCGGTCGAACAGTGAATATCCAATCATTCTAAAAACATGTACTCCTTTCGTCCTAAAATAAATGTCCAATTTGACTTTTCAGAGCTAAACTTGTTCAACTTTGACCTTAAATATTACTTTTTGTGTTATATAATACTTAATGAAAAATTATACCATTGAAAAATACACTTAAAACCTAATCCATTCATATATTTTGCATCAAATATTATACAACACCCAGAAAATAGTTAAGGTCAAAGTTGTACCAGTTTGACTCTGAAAATCAAACAGGACACGTATTTTGGAACGGAGTTAGTAATTTTCTTTACTTCTCATACTCAAATCATTTAATGTAATATGTTTGTTTATAAAACCATGAGTAAGTTAGTGACACTTCTGGGTTGGATCTAACAAAACCGCAACTCAGTTTCGGTGCGGTTCCCTTGTTCTTTTGCTATACCCTATCAAAGACGATGTGATTTGAGGTCAAGTGTTCGAATCCAACGGGGAGAAAATTAATCCTCTTGTAGCCATGGAGTTCACCTGCGCCGAATCCGGGCTATCCGAATCCCGCAATATCCGAAAAAGGTAACTAAAAGAAAAAAGATGATCGTCGTAGGGATTAGATCAACAGCGATGGAACCATGTCGGTATTGGTAATTTTGTTGGACAAAAAGTTATATTCTTTTGTTTTCGGTTGTACCGGACCGACAAGACCAAGAAAGAAAAAAAAAAACCGAGAAAAACGATGTACTTTTGGAAGATATAGAAGAACAACAACGTTATTGGTTTAAACGTAAATGGGGAAACGCTTAAAATTTCAAATATATAATTTTTTTTCCTTTTTTATTGGCCTAATTCCTTAGTGCATGAGGTTATTTATTTTACTTTTTAAAAAATTGGTTCCTAACAGGTAGGCCTGAAGAACTGGAACAAGAACCAGGAACCGAAAAACTATATTCGGTTCAATTCTCGATTTCTACTTTTCACAAAATTCGGTTTTCATATTCATCGGTTCTGATTCCGGTTCCAATCGGTTCCGGACCCGCTCATCTTTAGTTGGAGGTAGTGAAATATTTATACTTTATTAAAATTTTGTCAATATTTAAATGAACACTTATTCTGATGCAGAGAAAATAGTTAATAAAAACATTATTTTTATAAAAAATTTAGGTCTCGTTGTTTTTATGTGAAATATGACAACTCTTTTTTAGGAAAAAAAATAAAAAAAATAAAAAAAATGAAGCTTATGCTTAAACACATGTCTAACCTGTCACAGAATTGAAAGTTAGAATGATGCACACAAAAATTAAAAGTTAAAATTGAGAATTGAAATGACAAATAAATAAATAAATAAAACGAAAATTCTTTAGACATGCTTGGAGTTATCATTGTTTGTTAATAGATGTGCAATATTAATCACATAGTAAATCAATAAGTGGTGACAAAAATGAAGTTTCTTTGTCACTCAAAGGATTAAATTGGTATGGAAATCATTATGATAAAAGCTATGAAAGAGCAAGATAAAAGTCTAATTAACATGTGGCTCAATAGTAAAGTAAGTAAAGCCAGGATTTTCAGCTTTTGATTTTTGAAGGCCTCGATTTCTTAAGACTTTGTATACATATATTAAGCCAGCCTCATTTTTTGCAGTCATTCTAAGAGATCCGATTATGTAAGGCCTTTAATCCTTCGATAAATGTTAAATAATCAAAATATTAAGGCTTTTTTGTTTCTATAAGCTTGCAAGTTGTAAAATTTAAGCTAATATATTAAGTATATAAAAGGCCCATTTATGCACAAAAAAATCAAAGATTAAAATGTAGTTAAAATATTGTTATCAATAATCATTTAACCATTTGCATTGATGAATCGACATTTGGTTTTCCACAACAATACTCTACAAATCATGAGAAGGGGTCTAGTCGCTAGTGTTCCTTTTCTCATTTGATCATAACTTTAATTTCTAAAACATGCTCTAGTAAGAAGAAATATAAAATTAGAATAATTAGAAGGAACTCTAACAACACGTTGCAAGTGAAATATTATTTCATATTGATTTTAAACTTAATCAAAGATTTTACATCAAGAAATGCTACAAAAGTAAATTCTATTTAAACAATTTTGCGGCAAATAAGTAAGAAAAAAATTACGAAAATTTTGAAGTGAGCATTTTTACATAGTTCTGAGTTTAGGCCTCCATAAAAGTTGAGCCGCTCCTGCTAATCGGTCACCATATACTAGCTTTACCTTTCTACTAGTTTGTCATAAATCCTTCTAGATTGATAAAACTGTATAGACAAATTATGCATAACAAGTTATATATTCTTTCTGAGTGCAATAATAACAACAAAAATTCTCAATTGAGAAACTGCTTCAAGGAAACTTCTTGCAAATGTATGTGTGAGGAGCTATTTTCATTGAAAACAAAAGGCCTGGCCCAATATGAATATTGGCCTATTTCACTAGTTGCCATTTGCCAACCCTTTTAACAAATGATCTAGCCCAATACTTATGATGGGCTAGTCTTGGGCCTGAATAATAGTGTAATATGATTGATTTGATGAAACCATATTTTATATTTGTACAGATTCATATCTTATAAAAAATGGGAGCCTAAATTGACGTATAACAAGATGTAGCATTAAAAATTTACATGGATAAAGATGAATTAAAATATCTCTTAATTTTATCACTTTATCACTACATAAGCTAAAAGTTACAGGCATAAAGATGATTTTGCAATATATAATACTAGCATTATTGCTCACATGAAACAGGAAGAAAGAGACACAATAATATCATTTCCTTATCTTAAATTGATTAGGGAAAATGTGGGCCAAAAACATTATTGAAAACACGATTTTTCACGTATTGTTTATTGACGAGATATGGAGTATACAACGCTAATAAAAAATAAACAAATATTCATGTGACGTGTACCTATTACACTACGAGTATTGTTTATTGCCACTTTGTCACTTTTGAACTTACCTTATTATTCATTGAGTTGAAATCGATATAGGCTCTTATTTGTTATATAATGAATGAGCCGTCGTAATCCTTCGTTTTTATTTAAATTAATCTGAAATCGTTTTTCACGTTTTTTAAAGCAGCATATCTTCTGACGGTAAATCTTGAAATATATAAATCTGCAATATCGTGACGAATTAAATTATCTTTACATAGATATGCTGACTTTATATATTTTAAAAAACGTTTTTTCAAAATTAGTCAGAAAAATCGTATATGATTTTACGAATCATATGATTTTAAAAAATCGTGTATGATTCGATTTTCTGATCGTATATGATTTTTACAATCATATATGATTCTCAAAAATCGTATGTGATTCGTAAAAATCGAATCGTATATGATTTTCACAAATCGTATATATGATTTTTGTTGACGAAATTTTGAAAAAAAAAAGTTGTTAAAATATATAGTAGTGCGTATCATGTAAAAGATAATTAATCTCGTCGACAATATATATTTTTATCGCGTAACGATTAACGGTTTGCGAGATATTTAATTTTTAAAAGGGTGAAAGTTGTCGTAATAAAAAATGAATGGTATTATTGGTTTATTGGATCTATGGTAAATTTTGGATCTATATTGAACTTTTGCCATTATTCATTTTATGTCGACATAAAGGTACATTGTATGTATTTTATATACTCTAATCTTTGACTTTAATGTATTACATAAGTAACATGCTGTGCTATAGAGTTTAGTTAAGACCTATGATGATTTGTGTATAATTTATAGTTAAAATAAAAAAGCTTGCTTACGTGGATAACTTTGCATTTTTACCTTTAAAACAGAGATATAACTTTATTCCATACTAAATTTAACACATGGTCTTGTATATGAAAAACTAATGTATAATATTACACTTGATAGCGTATTAATGTTAGTGGCTCAAGTGCACAAAATACATATCATGATTAAGCCTATTATTAGTATTTTGATAAGCTCAATCCAGTATTAAAACATTCTCAGGCCACACGTGGCTTGAGATTCACGCCGCCTGTACATATGTACGAACAACTGTCATCCAACGTTTAGGGAGCGGTACCTGATTTGTGATAGTTGAAAACACACGACCTGAACATGGGGCAAGCAAGTTATGTACGAACCGTACTAATCCAAAGAAGGAATACCACATTACATCCTTGTATGCCCATTGTCCACAACCGTTGATCATCCACATGGGTTTATCCCAAAACCCTAAATATTTCTCTACAAATAAAGAGGTATCACACACAAAGAAATGGATCATCTTCTTCAACAATTTCACACACTTATTTACACAGAATAAAATACACACTCGGTTTGTTTATGTGTTACCCCAGCTTTTGATTCTCAATTATACCTTCAGATTTTTACTGTTCTTTATGAAAAACCAAACAACATAACCACCCTCACCAATAATCACATTTTACCTATCATACATAAACATTACTAAAAACTATAAAAGTGTAATTTTATTAACAATTTCATTATAAAAGGCTTTGTAAGTGAAATCATGAAGTAGCAATCATGGTGTCTACATTTACCTTCTAAAAGTGATAATTCCAATAGATTAATTAAAGGTACAATACTTTACAATATTTTAATTATTTATATCAATCCATGTTTGTTTGGTTTCTTCCGGAAAACGAATAGTGGAATATTCGTTGATTGGTAATGTATTTGGGTAGTGTTAAAATTTGTAAATGTAAAAGAAAACATATGATTCGTTTTAGCAAATAAAGAGAATATGATTGCGTATTAGATACTAATTAGTGAATTTGCAAAATCAAAACAAATTTTCTTATACTTAGTTACGACTTCATATCCGATTGAGCAAACACCACATGTAAGTATACTAGGTAGACTTTAAGGCCGTGCTAAGCACGACACAAGATGGTGTATACTTCATTTTTAATGTTATACAAATGGTTTCTAAGAAAATATGGTTTCCGGCTCAATAGTGTCTAAGATGTGTTTAAGGTGTCTCGCTCAATTGGACGAGGGAAATGTGAAGTAAAATAATAATAATAATAATAATAATAATAATAATAATAATAATAATAAAAGCTCAGCAGCTTCTTCAAAATAGATGACGGATACAGAGTAATAAAATAAATAAAATAAAATTTAAGTATCGTTCAACTGGATGGGTACTACAACAAATATCTCTTTCAACAAATTAAAATATGGGATGTGTTATAGATACCCTCCCTATGTGTTATATATACCAAAAATGTTTTGCATCAATGTATCAAACTCAAATATCAACTTAGCTATCATACCAGGCAAAGCTTAACTTATCAATGTATCTTAATTAGGTATCTTGAAGAAAAAGTGAATATTGTGGTTTTATGTAATGACTTTTAGGCTGCCCCCAGTAACAAGCCACGATCGACTCACTCGATCGATTGGCTATCGATCGCCCTATTGTAGCTTCAATCGATCGTCCAAAATATCACCCAACTTGGTCACCATCCCGATCGACAATCGCGTGATTTTGTGTGTGTTTAATAAATATAAAAGGTATTTTGTGGGGTATATTTTTTGTAGTGTGGAATTACTTCTTTGGGCACCAATCGTCGAAGATCATTTGGAGAGAGCGGCGCGGAAAAAATGAGAAGGATTGGCTTGAAAACACGATTTTCCACGTATTGTTTATTGACGAGATACGGAGTATATATAACGCTAAAGAATAAACAAATATTCATGTGACGTGTACCTATTACACTACGAGTATTGTTTATTGCTCTGATACGCGCTAATTTAGAAAGTACTGCTAGCAAAGTACTGCTAGCTTAGAAAGCACTGCTAAGCCAAAAGTTAGTTATAACTTTTGGCGGAAAAGTCTGTTTTGCTCCTTCCTCCTATTTCTCCTTCCTCCCAATTGTATAAATACTCTTTTCCATTTCACTTGTAATTCATTCACGAAAAGACTTGTAATATTCCTTTCTCTTAATTCCATTACAAACTAAGTGAATCATTTGATTACAAATACGGTTTCATTTCTTCTTATGTGATTCCCTGTTTGTTTTCATCAACAACTACATTTCATAACTGATTTCTGGTTGTTTACAATCTGGTATACATCAAGTGGTATCAGAGCACTTTTCTGGCACCATATAATATTCAAGAGTGTTAAACCGACATTCTTGATTTCCGGTCATCTTCTCCGGCGAAATTCCGGCAAGAAACAAGATTTTCCGGCAAAGAAATTAGTCACCACTAATTTCACTATTCTATTACATCAGATTAGTGCCAAACATTTGTGCGGTCACAAGGCTAGCCATAAGTGGTTAAATTCTCTAGCCTTGAACAAGGCGATCGAAGCATTTGGTTTGGGTAATCAAGAATAGGACCGATGGTTGTTATTCCATTGTAGATGAGTAATAACATTCTTGGTGAGATGGTGAACACAAGAACCATGTTAGTAATCAAGATTCTTCAATGGAATCACTCCAACAAGCTGTTAGTGATTTGCAAAGAACTATGGCCGATTGATGGTGAAATGCAAAGAATGAAGAATGGTGAGGCACCAGTTTTGGGAATCATGGTAACAATGGTAGAAATGGTGGATGATGACTACACAATATGGAAGGTTGTCTAAATTGGAGTTTCAAGATTCAATGGGGATGATGTAAAGGGTTGGATATTTGGTGTGGCGGTTCTTTTGTCTTGATAATGTAGATGATGAATTGAAAGTGGGGATTCTTTGCAATGCATGTGTATGACAAAGGCCTTAGTGTGGCATCGCAGTTCATTAATAGATTCGGTGAAAAAGTTCTTGGGAGGTGTATGAGAAACAAGCCTTGCAAAGATTTGGTTCATGCTTTGAAGATCAATGATGGATTTGAAGAATTTGAAACAAGCGGTAGTGTCTGTGATATCAAGATTTGTTTGAAGATTTGGTGAATAAGGTGGAGTTGAGTGAAGAATATGCCATCGGTTTGTTCGGTGGGGTTTGAAGGATGAAATGGGATGCCCATTAGAATGTTTAAGTTTTCAACATTAATGGATGTGTATTGTCGGGGCCAAGAAACAAGAAGCCACTAATCTTGTAAATCAAGGTATAATTTCCAACCCCTGAGACACATTACTCTGGTTATGTCAATAAGGATAAGGGTATTTTACAAAACCAGTTAATAGACATATGGTTTTCAGACTGTAAAGAACACCATATGGTGAGAATAGACCCTTTAAGAGATTGACTCAAAAGAATTGGAGGATAAGAGGGCTAAGAATCTTTGTTTTCTTGTGACCAAAATATGTGCACGGACACAAATGTAGTGGTCAATTTCATTCATTAAGTGGTGATAGATGAGGAAATTGAGTGCAGTGGAAGAAGAATTGACTAATGATGAAATGGGTCATTTGGGGAATTATGATCGAGACTATTGAAATTGATCATAATAATGAAATGGTTGCTCAATCTCATTGAATGCACTCATTCTTGTATACAATTATCGAGACAATGAGGGTTAAGGGTATGGTAGGCAAACAAGGGGTGCATGTGCTTGTGGATTGTGGAAGTATACATAATTTCATTGATTTGCATCTTGTCAAAAGTTGGGTCGTAAGACTAAAACTATGTGCCCTTTGCAAGTGTACGTGGCTAATGGTCAAACTATGACTAGTACTTTGATGTGTTGTGGTTTATCCACGACCATGGGAGAAGACACTTATATGATTGATGCTATGGTACTACCTTTAGGAGGTTGTGAAGTAGTGTTAGAATCGGTGGTTGTCTACTTTGGGAGAAATTATGTACAATTTTGAGAAATTAACCATGAGGTTCTATGTGGGCAATAAGAAAGTGTTGCTAAGAGGTTCTCGACAAGCTACACTTGATGGATGCAACCTAGAGAATAGAAACGATTGCTATGTTGAATTCTATGACAACATGTGTATGTCACGTGTCATTACGTAGTATGGTAGGGACAAGTATGATTGAGTCGCATAAGATTGATGAAATTTGGATGACTTTAAAGGTGTGTTTGCGGTTCCCACCTGGTTTACCACCAAAAAGATCACATGATCATCACATTCCTCTTATGCGAAACACTCCTCCGAGTTAACATCGGACCTATAGGCATCCTCCAGCAAAGGATGCCATTGAGCAGATGGTACAAGAGTTATTGGATCTTTGGTGTCATCGAGATCTAGTCAAAGTTCTTTCTCCTCTCCTATAGTCATGGTTAAAAAGAAGGATGGCGGTTGGAGAATGTGTGTTGACTATAGAAAATTGAATAAGAATCTTGCCGAAGACAAATTTCCCATACCTATGATAGAAGAATTGATAGATGAATTACATGGGTCGGTGGTGTTTTCAAAGCTTGATTTAAGGTGCAGGTATCACCAAATCAAAATGAAGGAGGAAGACATTCATAAGCGCATTCGAGAACTCATGATGGCCACTATGAGTTTTTAGTGATGCCATTTGGACTCACAAATGCCCTTCCGCATTTCAATCACTAATGAATGAGATCTTTAAACCCTATTTGAGGAAGTTCCCATTGGTTTCTTTGATGACATTACGGTTTATAGCAAGTCGATTGAAGAACACATTGTACACTTAAAATGATTTTCTGCGGACTATGCGGGCTCACGCCTTGTTTGCAAAAGGAGCAAGTGCACTTTGCGGTGTCTCGGGTGGAGTACTTGGGTCATATCATCAGCGATAAAGGGGTTGCAAGCGGATCCGTCTAAGATTGAGGCTATGAAAGATTGGCCTACACCCGAGAATGTGAAGCAAGCGAGAGGATTACGGGACTCATGAGGCTATTATAGGAGGTTCATTAAGGGGTATGGAATCATCGGTAAGCCATTAAGCGCATTCTTGAAGAAGAACTCTTTTGAGTGGTGCGACATAGCTCGAAGCTTTTGAGCAATTGAAGTTAGCCATGATACAAGCACCGGTGTTGGGGTTGCCAAACTTTGAGAAAAAATTCAACATGAGGCGATGCATGTGGGCCGGTATTGGTGTTGTGTTGTTGCAAGATGGTCATCCATTGGCATACACGAGTAAGGCCTTATCTCTCGGACATCAAGCTTTGTCCACTTATGAAAAAGAATTTTTAGTTGTCATTTTGGCATTGGAGAAGTGGAAGGTTACTTAATGGGTAGACATTTTAAGATCAAGGCCCGACCACTTGACCTCAAATACTTGTTGGATCAAAGGCTTACTACTCCTTTCCAAGTTAAATGGTTGCCTAAATTGCTTGGATACGATTA
This sequence comes from Chrysanthemum lavandulifolium, assembly GCA_022545495.1. Taxonomy (NCBI): domain Eukaryota; kingdom Viridiplantae; phylum Streptophyta; class Magnoliopsida; order Asterales; family Asteraceae; genus Chrysanthemum; species Chrysanthemum lavandulifolium. The sequence continues at coordinate 15,941,075 of CM040243.1, forward strand.
TGAAATTGTCTATAAGAAGAGCGTTGAAAATGTGGTGGCGATGCTTTGTCTAGGAAGGAAATGCGAGGTCGATTATTGGCAATGATAGCTACTAATGTGACCCTGGACTTCTCAAAGAAATTGAAGAAAGTTGGGTGACGGATGAAGTTGGCCAAATTAATAAAGCAGTTGAAGATCCTAATTTTCAAAAACAAAGTACACTTGGTCTAATGGTCGGTTAAGAAGGAAAGGTAGGTTGGTGGTGGGAGGTAATGAGGTTTCGAGAAGAAAATCTTCTCACAAATCCACAATAAATCGGTTGGTGGGCATTACGGTGTTCAAGTAGTTGCAGAGAAGATAAGTTCGATTTGTTATTGGAAAGGAATGAGAAAAGTGGTTAAACAATGGATCGGGGAATGTTATGTGTCGAGGTAAAAGCGATCTTAGTGCCTATCGGGACTCTTGCGACCTTTTCTATACCGGTTAGAGTATGGAGTGATATCCATGGACTTTGTGGAAGGACTGCCAAAATCTCATGGGAAGGCTATTATATTAGTGGTGGTGGGCAGGGCTCGGTAAGTATGCTCACTTTATTCCCTTCAACATCCTTTCACAACTTGCCTAAGTGGCACAAGTGTTCTTAGATAACATCTACAAGTTACATGGTTTGCCAAATACCATTGTAAGTAGCCAGAGACAAAGTGTTCCTAAGTGCTTTTTGGCAATCATTGTTCAAGACTTTGAAAGTTAAAGCGCAAATGTCACGACCTACCATCCACAATCGGATGGACAGGACGTAAGTGGTGAATAGGTATGCGGGTGCTACTAAGATGTATGTACGGTGAGAAGCCAAAGAGTGGACCTGATGGCTTTCGATGGCGAGTTTTGGTATAACACAAATTTCCTGCTGCTATCCGCACCACCCCATTTGAAGTGTTATATGGTGAAACACCACCCATCCGCATGCCTTATTTGTCGGGGAAATACGGTTGAAGCTGTGGATAGAACAATGCAAGCAGAGAGCGGGTGGTTAACATGCTTAAATTTCATCTAAAGAGAGCACAAGATAGGATGAAAAGTTTGGCGGATAAAACAGGCCGATAGAAATTTTGAAGAAGGTGTTTGGTCTATTTGAAAATGCCATACGAGGCAAGTAATGACTAGACAAAGTCCCTATAACAAACTCTCGGCTAAGTACTATGGTCCTTGAGATCATAGAAGATTGGCAATGTGGCTTATAAATTGCGACTTCGAATGGTAGTCAAATCCATCTAGTATTTCATGTGTCCCAACTCGAAGCTTTGCAAAGGGTGGTTGATAAGCTGGAACTCTTCCCATGTGACAATGAAGGACTCTTATCGGTGTTTCGGTGAAAATCATTGACGGAAAGATTGGGAAAGGTTAACAATAGAAACATTGTTTATGTGTTAGTACAATGGTCAAATGGTAGTGAATAAGAGCAACTTGGGAACTATATCTTGAATTCTTGAAGAAGTACCACAGGTTTGATGAGGAGGAAGCAAGCTGAAGGTCTTTGTTTGGTATGGAAAGTCAAATGTTAAGGAGAAGTGATTTGATCTGGCCAATTTAGAAATCTTGCTAGCTTAGAAAGATCGCTAAGTCAAAAGTTAGTTATAACTTTTGGCGAGGAAAATCTGTTTTGCTCCTTCCTCCTATTTCTCCTTCCTCCCAATTGTATAAATACTCTTTTCCATTTCACTTGTAATTCATTCACGAAAAGACTTGTAATATTCATTTCTCTTAATTCCATTACAAACTAAGTGAATTATTTGATTACAAATACGGTTTCATTTCTTCTTATGTGATTCCCTGTTTGTTTTCATCAACAACTACATTTCATAACTGATTTCTGGTTGTTTACGATATGGTATACATCATGCTCTTTGTCACTTTTAAACTTACCTTATTATTCATATTATGTCGACATAAAGGTACATCGTATGTGTTTTATATACGCTAATCTTTGACTTTAATGTATTAGATAAGTAACATGCTCTCCAATAGAGGTTTACTTTTATTATTATTATTATTATTATTTTAAACTAAGCAATAGAGGTTAGTTAAGACCTATGATGATTTGTGTATAATTTATAGTTAAAATAAAAAAGCTTGCTTACGTGGATAACTTTCCATTTTTACCTTTAAAACAGAGATATAACTTTATTCCATACTAAATTTAACACATGGTCTTGTATATGAAAAACTAATGTATAATATAATATTACACTTGATAGCGTATTAATGTTAGTGGCTCAAGTTCACAAAATACATGTCATGATTAAGCCTATTATCAATATTTTGATAAGCTCAATCCAATATAAAAATGTTCTCAGACCACACGTGGCCTGAGAAGACCATTCACGCCGCGTTTACATATGCACGGACAACTATCACCCAACGTAGGGAACGGTACCAGATGTGTGACAAGTGAAAACACACGACCAGAACATGGGGCAAGCATGTTATGTACGAACCGTACTAATCCAAAGAAGGAATGCCACATTGCATCCTTGTATTCCCATCAGATGATCAACGTGTAACATGTCCACAACCGTTAATCATCCACATGGGTTTTATCCCAAAACCCTAAATACCTCTCTACAAATAAAGAGGTATCACACATAAGGAAATGGGTCATCTTCTTCAACAATTTCACACACTTATTCACACAAAATATAATACACACTCGGTTTATTTATGTGTTACCCCAACTTTTGATTCTCAATTATACTTTGAGGTTTTTACCGTTCTTTACGAAAAACCAAACAACATGACCACCTCCACTCATAATCACATTTTACCTATCATACGTAAACATTACTAACCAACCTGCTTGGCTCGGTTGGCCGCGTGAGTCCCAAGGGCTCGGTGGGAGGATATCTTGAGTTCAAATCTGCGAGGGTTTGAATGAGGATTTTCCTCAGTTAGTCCTTTAATGAAGGGTTTGGGTTTGGGCACAGTAACCTGTGTTCGAATCTTAAAAATGTAAGGTTTACTGCATTAATTGTTGTGCGCCAGGCGGATTAGTAGAGGTTTTCACCATCGGTATTTGAAATAGGCGTTTCGACGAGGGCTCTAGCGGACCCGGTTTAAACAACGTGTTCTAGGCACTCCATTGTCGAGCCATGACGAAAGCACTTTATAAAATTCACCTTTAAAAAAAACATAAACATTACTAAAAACTATAAAAGTGTAACTTTATTAGCAATTTCATTGAAAAGTAAGTGAAATAATGAAGTAGCAATCATGGTGTCTACATTTACATTCTAAAAGTGATAATTACATATTTACATTAGATTAATTAAAGGTACAACACTTTACAATATATTAATTATTTATTCAATCCATGTTTGGTTTCTTCTGGAAATAACGAATAGTGGAATATTCGCTGATTGGTAATGTATTCGGGTAGTGTTAAAATTTGTAAACGTAAAAGAAAACATATATATGATTGGTTTTAGCAAATAAAATTAGATACTAATTAATGAATTTGAAAATTCAAAACAAATTTTCTTAAACTTAGTTACGACTTTATATCCGATTGAGCAAATACCACATGTAAGTATATTCTATAGACCAATTAAAACTAAAAATCACATAATATCTTAACAAATCTTATAAGATAACTTACTATATGATGTTTACAAGGTGGTTCTTCTCCACGTGTTGCGGTAGGAATATACTAATGTTAAGCACAAAATTTTATTTGTATAAGTATAAATGAAAAGTTAAAATTAGGCAAAGCAAAGTCTTATACATAAAAATATAAAGTAATTGTAGTTTAACATAAATAAAGATCAAAACAAAAACTAAACAAAGATGAAGGGGTAAAAGTAAAAAATAAAATAAATACTTAAATAATGATGAATAGTAAAACTTTGCAAATTAATATTAGATTATTCTCTTAATTGGGTTTTTTCTTTTCCTTTTTAGTTGATTAATTACTAGAGTTGAGGTTACTACTCTAACAACACATGATTTAAAACGAATGATGTCTTTCCTTTATAACAGATGTTTTTCATTAACCTTATTTTTATTCATTTTAGCTCCGGCCTCTGGACGTTTAGCTTGTTGCCTTTTTCTTTATGTTTTATAAGATTCATTGTTTTTGAAAATAAAAGGTTATTGTATTTGCAACAAAACAATGTTTAAACTTGTGACATTTCATACTTTGGTAACAATAGTGGCAAGTCCATTTACTCATATCGTTGTGTTTAAGATAAAAAGGAAAGTGTAATGGTGATTATCAAAAGATCAACAACACCATTGCTACATCAGCATTTTCTTTAAAAGACAACTTAATATAAAAAGAAGACCGAATACACCACCAAAAATCACACCCCACAGAAACAGTTAAATAAAAGATCCACTCACACAAACATCCTTCACAACTCGGTCGCATTACGACCAATTCTCTTCTTTCTTTCTCATGCGACGCGTCCCAAGGTGGTTTGTGTAATAGTAGCCGACGCATCAACCTAAACAACCGACCGACTAGTCGACCACCCATTACACATGTCTAAGAATGTGAAAACATGACAAAACTGCACTAGAAACCTTTAGTGAATGTCATGTCCTCACCAACACATTATTGAATGAATGCAACCAAGATTGAAGATATGAAATTACCTACATACCCTAATTAATTTATGAAACCAACCCTAACATTTGTTTACCATTAATTTTTCAATATTTACTCATTTACAAACATTGCCACTTCGATCTACCCATTATTACTGGCCATTGTACAAAGTAATTGTTTTGCATTGTTTATGTTAATTATTAAAGTATATTAACAGCTTGTTGTTATCCTTTGTCTAATAGTAATTTTGATAAAAGCATTCATACATTAATAATTAAATAGCATAATCATTGTTATGTTGAATAACAACAATATTACTTGATCTATCACATATTTAAAACGATATTGAATTAAATTTCAATATATGCAATTATCGCTTTGAAAGATAATCATAATAATTATTATTTGCTTAGAAAAAACGATATTAGAGAGTTACCTAGTACTATCAACTGATGATTTATGTCTTTATGCTTGAAATTTATGCAATACTATAAAAAAACAATACAACATTTGATTAAATTACTATAAAATATAACTCTAACTTAATTACTTACATATAAAGCATTTGATCACACTCTATAATTCAAAAGGATAAGAAAAAAAAACATATTTAAGAAATAAAGTAATGTTTTAACAAGATTGTTTAGGTAAAGTTGTGAAGCTGAAGGTAAAGTTGGCGATGAAAGTAAAAGTCAAAGGATTAATAATGAAAAATAAAATGTAAAGGGCAAACATGAACAGACGAAGGTAATAAAATATTGAGGTTAATTTGAGGGCGATACATACTAATTAAATGAAGGGATAATTGATTCTAAATGTATTTAAGTTGTCACATTTTATGATGTTGTTTAGTATTTTTTTTTTTTCATAATAAATGTACTGATATTACTAATCCATTCTATGTTGTGTACTAAAAGGGTTAGTTACGGAAAAATGGTGACATGACATAAGTTGACCTCGTTGACCTATTAACTCACCTCATGTGCCGTGCACATGAGGGCAATTTTGTCTTTTTTCATCCGTTATCTTCAACCTCCCATAAACTTAATACCAAACTTCAAAAACATATCAGAACCAACAACAATTTCAACAATCGAAAAACATATCGGAACCTAGATAGAACGCGAAACATCGGCCCGTCGTCGATACAGTTACCATCCTTTTAATTGAATCGGCTAGCAAACAGAGTTTAGTTAATTGATTATAAACTTATAAAACTCTAATTTGCTAGCAATTTATAAACAATAAACAAATTAGGGTAAGTTGAATTTATGATGTTTGTTAGCGGAGTATCCTAATTTATTTATAATTATTATTTTTGAGTAATTTAGGTTTTTGATTTGACATTCTTGGTAGTCTCAAGAATAATATCATTTTGGATAAGCCGATTCGGGAGCAGATGAACCTCTGAATTCAAAAGATTAATTTTCTCCTGTTGAATTTATTTATTATTTATGAATTGCTAAAAAATTATTTATTATTTATGAATTGCTCACATGATACGGTCATGGGAAAATGATGCGCAGCAATATTGTGGGTGTCATGTGGCGTTTGATTTTAAAGTTTTATTTACATCATGTGATTTTGAATTTTTTGATTGGGATGTTGATGGGTTTTTTCCTTCAACAAGCTAAGTAATAGAAAATTAATGTAAGTCAACAGTTTTTTTTTTTCTTTCTATTTTTTGACAGTATAAACTTTGTTGTGAGGTTTATAAGAGCTGGTGGGTGTTTGACATTTTACAATAATACAAGAGATTTTTTTTAATAAACACTTTACTTTCATCTTTACTAAAATGAACTATCTAAACCTGTTTTACTAAAATTTATATTTTGGGCGAGCAAACATGGAGCGAGCAAGTATATTTGCTCATCATGTTCTTTGTCTTGTAGCAAAGCGGAGAACAATTGGGAGGAAGAGCAAAGCATTTGCTTTTCATGTTCTTTGTCTTGTAGCGATGATATGTGGATGAAATGAATTGGAGAGCAAATGGTTTGTTCACCCAAAGTGTCGATTTTGGTAAACTCTTTTGAAAATGTTTATTTTTGTAATTGACTGTGAAAAATGTTTGTTGTGGTAATTGATTTATAATATAATGTGTGTGATAAGAGATGGTGGATGTTTGGCATTTTACAACAATATAACGGGAATTTGTAAAATATAACGGGTCAACGAGGTCAATTTATGCCATATCACGACTCTTCCGTAATCAACCCGTTTAGTACACAAAATAAGAGGGATTAGCGACATCAGTGCATTTATTAGGAAAAAAAAAGTGTACTATACAACATAGTAAAAGTGACGACTTGAATACATTTAAAAACAATTATCCATTAAATGAATACGCAAAGGTTATGTTTGACACATGAGATTATGCTTATTTTTTCAAAAAATAATCTATTTAAATAATAATATTTGCATGGCAACATAATGTATGGGAGATTTAAAAAAAAAAAAAACAAGCTTACGATCTTTGAAAATAAAATATTCTTAACGTAATTTTATAAAATAATTTTTTTATAATCTTTTCGACAACAAGACGTCAAGAATGACAATGACTTTCTACACGTATGATCTATTTATTTTTAAATATACCCAAAATCGAAACAAATTTTTTTAAACCTAGTTGCGAGTTAATATCCTCTTGGGTAAACACGACTTTGTAAGTGTATTCTATGATCCCATTGAAAAAATAGAGATCACATAATATCCTAGCAAATCCTATAATATAACTTACCATGTGATGCATATTATTCTGTTAATCAAAAATACAAGTTATGACTTTTATTTATTTATTTATAACTTCTCACTTTTTAATTGACTAATTTATAGAGTTTAAGTTCTATCCTAACCGCACACAAATTTAATCGAATGACGTCCTTCTTTTTAAAAAGCTATTGTTGCTATTTTTTTTTCCCGACATTCGTTTTGTTCATTTTAGTTCGGGCCTCTGATAGTTTAGCACTTTAGTTTGTTACATTGCTTTTCAAAAGAAAAAGTTATTGTATTTGCACCAAAGAAATGTGTAAACTCGTGACATCCCTATTGTAAGTTGTAACAATAGTCGCAAGTTCATTCACCGATACCGTTGTGTTTAAGAAGAAGAGTTTTGAAAATATGACTAAGACAACCCTCAACAGTCACATCATTTCACGTTTCATTTCAGTGTTATATCAACTTTTTATCTTTCGTCATTTCTTCTCATTTTTCACTCTCAATAATCACAACTTTCTCACATTTCAATTAAATAATCACTTTTTATACAAACATATCCCACTAAATACCTCACATACACTCACAAAGCAAATAATAAATAACATAAACACAAGAGGGGGCCCACATTTCATGTTTACATATGTGGTGAATGGTTCACCTTTCGTTTCTTAATTTTCGTACCTCACGGCGTGAACTTTAGGCTGCCAGCAAGGGTAACGCGTGAGCAGTGTTACTCACTCCCTTATTGGCAGTAGTCTAAGAAGAAGACCTAACAATATATCTAATCCATTTATTTTTAAACAAGTGTTATACATTTTTTCTTTCTCATCATTATTCACCATTTAATTTTTTAAATCCACCCGCCACATGTTTAAGTCTAACTTTAAATTTATGTTTTATGCGCAAATTTTATTTTTCTAAAACTAATAGTAATGGTGACCTTACCCATGATGCTTTGACACATCAGCACTATATCATATTCTCTCTTTAAGACCAAGCACAAACCCCACAACCAAAACATACTTTACAAAAATTAATAAAAACATACACACAAACCAAATGCCAAAATCGATCGCCTAGACGATCAAATCACATAAAACAAAAAGGGGAGGGGGACACGTCTGCTTCGTCTTCTCGTAAAATGAGGGACGCGTATATCAAAGGTAGAACGGCCTTCAGTTTGGTCGACCATAACAACTAGTGTAAGATAAAACTTATGTTGCCAATAAAAATGTGAAGAACATGACAAAACATCACCAAAAACCTACAATGAATATGTTTGTCCTCACCACCACATTATTGAATAAATCCATCCAAAATTGAACAAACCAAAATTACCCAAATACCCTAATTAATATCATCAAATCAAAAAAATCCAATTGGATCCAGACTTGTATGTTTGTTTCCTAAACTTAAACTTAGTTTAGAATCAATTTATGTTGTAATATATTTCAGTTTCCATGTCTCCAGACTTGTATGTTTGTTTCCTAAACTTAAACTTAGTTTCAAATAAGATATAATTGACTTCTTTAAACTTAATCCAGTTTTATTTTGCTTGACTATGCTTTTTAACTTTCCTGCACATGCTTAGTTTACTGCACTTACATAGGTAATTGAATCTGTAACCTTAGACCAAATATGTCCAATTAGCCCTTTTGACAAGCCCCTAATAAGCTTGCTTTAAGCTCATCTTACCTAAAGCTTGGTTTTTACGTTGTTTGATACATGAAGTTTAACTGTTATAGCTTATTTTGAGTTTTTGGAGTTTAGTTGTTATCTTATTTATAACCTACAAGTTGCTCCAATAGGGGTGTTTATATGAGTAATTATCATGGTTCTAAAAGGCGCGTCATGGCGTCGCAAATATGCAATGTGTGACCTTTATTCATCCCTCACTTACCTTTTCATGGTGAATGATTCCAAGCATCCAAAGCTATCATGCATCATACAATCTCAAAAAAGTTTAGTGCATAATATAATGTTTAAAAAGTATAGTATAAGCAAAATTTATAATACCATAACATGCTACTAAACAATATCATGCCAACAATACCATATCATGCCAACAATTGGACTAGAAACCTCAATACAAAGGAATCGTGGCAACAGTACTAAGTGTTTACAACTAGCAGTACAAACCTAATACATCTGAGAATGAAT
>CM040243.1:15950631-16028001 GCA_022545495.1 Chrysanthemum lavandulifolium
AACTGATGATTTATGTCTTTATGCTTGAAATTTATGCAATACTATAAAAACAATACAACATTTGATTAAATTACTATAAAATATAACTCTAACTTCATTACTTACATATAAAGCATTTGATCACACTCTATAATTCAAAAGGATAAGAAAAAAAACATATTTAAGAAATAAAGTAATGTTTTAACAAGATTGTTTAGGTAAAGTTGTGAAGCTGAAAAACTAAGGTAAAGTTGGCGATGAAAGTGAAAGTCAAAGGATTAGTAATGAAAAATAAAATGCACTAATGTTAAGAGCAAACATAAAAGACGAATGTAATAAACATTGAGGGTACATTGATTGCGAATTAGATACTAAATAAATGAACTAGATAAGAGTAACCGTGTATAGCAACTAGATTTTCTATCGTCAAACAACTATAATTGTAATATTGTATTTAATGTTTTGTGTAACATGAACTTTGAGAAGAAACATAAATATTAGAGTAAAATACACCGTTCGTCCCTAAACTTGTACCTGCGCATCACGTTGAACCAAAAGTGGGGATTTTCATCGCCCGGAGTCCTTTTTCCAAGTTTCATACTCTAAACTGGTCCTTTGACCATTTTTCCGTTAGTCAACGACGTCAGTTGCCGTTTGCTTTGTCTTTATTCCAATGACACAATTGTCATTTTACCATTGTCCATTAATTAATATTACCGTGTTAGTCCACTTGTTTACCGTGTGCGCTACAGTAAAACCTTGCTAATAAAAGGGAAAGTTTATCACCACTCATCCTTTATCTTTCCTATCCCTTAAAATCTTATCTTCTTCACCGACTGTAAAATTTTAAAAATGGTGCTTTGTTCATGCAACAGAAAGGTTGTCCTTCGAACATGCTGGAACCACAAGAATCCAGGAAGGAGGTTCTATGCGTGTCCTAGACAGATTGAGACACTTAATTTTATTTCATTTTAAAGTTGGCTTGTAGTGGTTTACCTTAAATGTGTTGATTATAGTAATATTTGTTTTATTATAATTGTAATTATATACAAGTGGGTTTAGTTGGTGTTTATGCTGCAAACAGATGCTAACATTTTGATTATCAATTTTAGCCTACGATATTTCCGTTTAATGGGTGGTACGATCCACCCATGCAAATGAGACCAAGGATGTGATCATCTACTTGCAGAGAACAATCTACAGGAATGAGACGGCATTACAAGAATGCAAGCCGCCTCATTTACGAGACTATAAGCGGTCAACGCGGTGACCGAGCAAACGAGCTAGAGGTCACGACCAAGACAGCATTCGATCTCCTTGTTGAGAAGCGAAACTTTTCCGTCTGAGGAACTTTTGTGTCTTGTCTTGGATGGTCATCTTCTTGGTTTTCTATGGTTTTTCTATAGGGTTTAGAAAGTTACTAGTTTTTGTGTTTTGGATCGGTGGTAGATGGTCTGCAATGGGTAAGTTGTGTTTAAGAAGTTTTAGTGTATGTTGACTAAGAATAGTCTATTGGTTAATAATGTTTGGTCCTTGTACAGTGGTAATATTATATTTCTTTTATGCTTTGATCCTTATATTGTGTTGCCTTTACTAATAGGTCTTTTGCCCAAAAAATTCATATATCCGCCTCAGTTGCCACACAAATACTAGTAAAATGATCAAACTCATAACACAGATACAACTATCAAAGATGGATGAATGATCATAGATGGATGAACAGACACCACTTTTGAGCAAGGTTGTAAAATCGCTATCTTGCTAGTGAAGCGGTTAGGTAGGGCCTCATGATTAATCGGTTAAGCGGGGATTAATCTGATTGGAATTTTATACACAAAATTGTAATATTAGATATTATATTATATTATATGTATGAGATAAACATATGGCATCAAAGTTCAAATATTTCAAGTGTTCGAATGTAAACATAATACATAATTCTTCAGAGTTTAAAGTCAAACATAGATATTATTCGGTTTGTATACCATTTTTAAGCAATCTTTGACCGATTTTGTCCGATTAATCGGTTTGTGACCCATTTTTAAGCAATTTTGTATGATTTTTAAGCAATTTTGTTGACCAATTTTTAAACGATTTTGTCCGATTAATCCGATTAGAACGATTTTGTCCGATTAATCGGTTTGTTTACCGATTTTTAAGCGATCTTTGACCAAACCAATTAATTAGGCCGATTATGATAAATCAAGACACTTAGTGAGCGATCAACGATTATGCGGGGATTAATCGGCCGCCTGGACCGACTTTTACAACAGAGCTTTTGAGTATCAACATAAACTTGATATGGTGTTGTTCATCCATTTTTTATTCTTCATTGCTGTTTGTGATAATGGAATAACAGTATACAACTCAAAACACAGATCCAAGAAAAACAAATCCAAGTATCAAAGACGTATGAAGTTTCAAAGATGGGTGAGCGATGAATCGACTTTGTAAAGTCAGCAGTTAATATGTATGAACGTGTAACAATATGTAGAAATACACGGAAAGTGGCAAATCAATACAATAAAACACAATTTACCCATAGACTAACATGACATGATTTCATACATAATGCAAATGGATATATTTCAAATGCATAAAATTTTGTAGTCTACAAAGTTTAGAAATGACATTGTTTAAAGACATCAAATAATGTTTAGGGAATACATATTCAATGGAAAACATTGGCTTTCATATGCTTAACCAACATTTTTGTGGTGAAAGACAACTTTCTTTGCTATAATCTTTGTCTTAGTCCAAAATTGTTTTGGAGACCCACCGAGCGCATCAACTTGACTTCCAGATTGAGATCGACCACACTTGGTTGAAAATCACCTTGAGATTGAGCATCGGTTTGACATCGAGGTTTTCATTTCCTTCAAAGTTGTGACTGTAACCTTTGCCTTCTTCTTTCTTTGTAACTCTTGGCCGAGATGAACTGTTTTTGAGGCTTATTGTGTCTTGCCTTGACTTCATCATTACCTCCTTGCCCAATACTTGTTTTCTTGTTGTGCCAAAGATTTCCACATATACCACAAACCACACTCTTACTAGACTGTGACAAGTTACTAGTTTTGTCACTATTATCATTTTTAGTTAAAGCCCTAGTTCTTTTCTTTCGTGGCCTACTTGATGGTTTATGATGTTTAGGTGGAAGAATGGTTGTAGGCACTTGTGACTTATTCCAATGTTGATAACAATTTATTGGTTGGATGTAGTGTTTATAAGTTTCTTCCCAAGTCTTAAGCAAGTATACCGATGGGTAGCAACAACATGTTTACATGGCATACCTGTAAGCTCCCATCTTCTACATGTACAAGCCTAGCTTCAACATTCACAAAACACTTATCTCCCATCCACCGACCGATACTTATCTCCTTCAACCCGTAAGCGGTGTACTTATAAGCCTCTTTCTTTATCAAGTCTAACATGAGTGTTGCCTTTGGTGTTAATGGTCCGGTACACTTGTGAATCACATTCACAACATTCACTATTCTTTTCATACAAGATTCTCTAATGTATTCCAAATCGGAATGATGGGTTGGTGCCTAACTCCCGATAGTTTCCCATTGAACACCTCACATGTTATTAAGTAACACATCGAGAATGAGCCTCCCACACATTTATACAACATGTTTGATTTATACAAACAACAATGTTGAACAATGTCAGAGAACAAAGATGTACACTTACACATATATTTGGTTAGTACATGAAAAATGCGACCTTGACCAATGGGTTGGTGGTATCTTACTTAACCAAGCATGGGCAAGTTCGCTAAACCTCTTGAATGCCAGCATGGCTGCCTCAAATTGTTGGACGGTTGTTGCTGCTGCACATCTCCACAAATTAGAACTTTCACTTAAGCTATACAAACCATCATCTAAATTACTACCAGGCTTAACAAAGTAATAGTAATTTTTTGAACCAAGCTCGTAACCCAATTCATACATAAGAATATCCAACTTTTCGACTGACACACTATCAACATCAACCAAATCAACTAAATTTTTCATACCTCAAACGTAGATTCTACCAGGCCAGTATTTAAAGAAACCGTTGTGATGAACCTTCATGCTAAACATATTAGATCTACCACCTGAAAACATGTTAATATATGTTTAGGGTATTCTAAAAAGTTAATTGCCAAACAATAAATACCCCAATTAGAAATTCTAATGACTATAATAAATAAAAAAAAACAATACCGTATTTCTTCTTATTAGAGTCGTACAGGACGGTATCATCAACTGGATAACCTTGATGACTTCTTACTTTCCATAGAGTAAAGTCCATGTTTCGATTTTTTGATTGATAAACAAGGATTTTGTGACATGCAATTAGGATTTGTGAATTCTGATAATTTCTTGTAACGAAAGTTCTGGGACTGAAAATAATCTGACCTATGTGTTTATGGGGCGGGAAGAGGTTACATTACATGTGGCAATATCGAATTTTTAATTGAAATAAAGAAATGACAATTGTGCCCTTGGACTAAAGACAAAGCAAACGACAATTGACGTAGTTGACTAACGGAAAAATGGTCAAAGGAACAGTTTAGAGTATGAAACTTGAAAAAAGGACTCAGGGCGATGAAAATCCCCACTTTTGGTTCAACGTGACGCGCATGTCAAGTTTAGGGACGAACGGTGTATTTTACTCTAAATATTAATAGAGCGAAAGCTAAAGATACGCAACATATTTTTTTTAAATAAACAAGTCTACGCAATATACTTTGTAAATTGTCAAAATACGCAACATATTTTCAAATCATTTTCGATCTAGCCAATATGACCGGTTAGCAGCAGGTTACCAGATCACCTTGATTAAAAGTTACATCATTGGTCCCCTAAACTGGACCAAATTCGCGCATTTAATCATATATTTAGTAACGCTCATTAAGAAAAAAAAAAAAAAAAAAAAACATTATTTTTTAAAATCTAGATAAAATCTTTTTAATTTAAAAATAGAAAAATAGATAAAATTTTTATACATTAGTTTTTTATTATTTTTAACTGATAAACCTTTTATATGTTTTTAAAATTTTGAAAATTATAATTATTTTAAAATAAAAAGTATCCATGTTTTCAAAAAAAAAGAAAGAAAGAAGCAGATAAGTTTTTTTTCGTTTTTTTTTTTTTTTTAATCTGGATCAACTTTTATATTTTTTTAAAATATTGAAAATTGTAATTTTTTTTAAAATAAAAATTATCCAGATTTAAAAAAAAATCAAATTAAAAAAAAAAGAAGTTCTTATTTTTCTAGAATTTTATTTTTTTTAAACAGCCAGAATTTATTTATTTTTTTACAAAAATACAATTTTCAAGATATTTAAAAAAATACAAAAAGTTTTGTTGGGAATTATGTGAAGTAGGATTCTCACGACATTCTGTAGAAGGTTTCTGCTTTGAAGGAGAAGCAGAATCATGAAGAGGTGATTCTCTTTCAAGAGTACAAGCATTGTCGTGTTCTTTGAAGGGTGAAAGTCGACTAGGATCGATCGCTATCCGAATTAAATGCTAACTCTCCATATTCTTGTACGCCCAAGGTTGCATGGGCGATTATTAGACTACTCTATATTTGTTTAATGTTTTAGTCATTAAATGCATGCAAACATGTTTAGTCGATTGAGTAGTAAGAGATTAGGGTTCTTGGTTATAAAAGGAACCAAATAGTTTGTAATAAAACGGATCTCGAAACATAGAGTTTCGGTGAATAAAAGATCCATGAGGATCTAAGTGTTCTTAGTAATAACATCTTGTGTTTACTTTCCGCTATAGAATACAAGTGTTAGAGCGTCTATTAGTTTACTTATGATTACATAGGCAACACTAACGATCCACGAGTGCTTAAGATCGGTCGTTCGAGATCGCTCTTTCATTCCCCACTGGATTTGGAGGAATTTCCAACTTCGACCCAAAGATCTTTTCCATTAGTCTCATGGGCAACGGATACTTTCTTTCAGCAAACATGCAGACTGTGATTCCACCCTTAGTCTCAAGCACATGCACACGAGGGAGAGGATAGAGTCTCCAAGACACAACCCGCCACAAATGTGAGTTCGCCCAAATGGAATGTCCTTTACTATTGGGAGAATGAGAGTTAAACAGTACTTGAAGATCTCCTAACAAGAACATCCCAGAACCTTGTGGTGCTTTATTGCAGTAATGGCTGGTAACGAGAGTGTATAGAGTAAGCAAATATGCCCTGTCAACCAAATGAAGTATTTCCTTCAAAAAGGTGAATTCCATTGACGTTTTATCCATTCGATGAATGACATTCAGCTCATCATATTTTGAGTCCAATGGACAAGACATTTGATCTCCTCGGGAAAATCGATGTGAGAACCCTCTCATAATGAAAGTTGCGTTATCGACTTCAAGATCCAAGAGAGTTCTTTTGGCCATTCTTTTCTTCCTCCTACCAGCTTATAGATATCCGAAGAAGTGCGACGGACTCTTCATTAGTTTTGCTAGCAGGACTAGAGGAAGTAGATGAGGACTTAGGAGTAGCACCATCACGAATGGCGTTCATCCTGGCCAGCAAGAGTCTAGCCTTTCTAGTTTTCACACCTGCAATATCAGTTTCCTTAACTTTAGTATCTTCTTCTGATTCAGCAGATGCCACATTGGGATCTGGTACATGAGGCGTTTCAGGAGAATTGGTAGTTGGTTCAGCAGATGGAACACTGATATTTTCTTTAACCAAAGTTTCTTCGTTTGCATCAGAAGAAACAACAAAAGTTTCAGGAAAAGAGGCCTTGTCAGATGAGGGAGTAACTTCAGAAGTTGTCTCAGCAGAAACAACTGGAGAAATCACCTTGGGTGGAACATCATCAAAGTTCTCCACCGATTCAACTAACTTGGGTCTTTTGGCTTCTGGTGCAACTTCATTTTCAGCAATCCTTTTCAAGTTGGAAGACGGTGTTGAGGCACAGGAAGAAGACTTCATAATCATATTATATATGTAAAACAGTCTTGCATCAGATAAAGCCACGACTTGCTTCATTGAAAGACCACGGTTAAGCACATAACAACTTTGATTTTTCACTGTAATCCTCATCTGAGATTTCTTCTGAGCTTGATGAGAGTCTCTCTCTCTTGCCTTGTTCTTTTCGAATCGCTTTCCTTTTCGTGCCGCCTCGCTTCCTTTGTTCTCCAAGTGCCTCATCCGAGCTACAAAATTTTCACCATTAAATTCGCCGCAAGATGCTCGAGCAAGAGTAGGATTTGAAATAGTTTGTTGAGTTAGAGCATCGGTGTTCGGCGGGCATCCGAACACGCAATGCATCAATTCTTCGCCTCTCGGGAGTTAAGGTTGAGACCCTCTGCTTCAAGTTGTTTAGCCAATACTTCACTTTCCTTAGACTTTCAAACTCACCAACCGACTTTCTTGTCCGAGCCTTTCCTCTTCACTTATCAAGTCCGGACCAAGTTCATCTTCTACTAGTAAACCTTTGCCTTTATCAATGATCTCCTTAGCACAAACATCATCAAGAATATCGATAATAGGAATCTCAAGAGAAACACCCAAGTCTCTTTCGGAAGAAACATGTTGAGAGGTGCTTGCATGATGGACACCGAACGTTTTGTATGACCAAGACGACCAATCTGATAGCAACACCCCATTTAGGGTATCGCAGATCAGACTTTAACACACTCTAGTTCCTTGGATACTTGATGGTTGCTTTATTCAAGTAAGATCTCTTTCTCCTTTTGTAAAGAACAGGATCCTTACTCCTTTGAAGATTCAGTAATTCGATGAAGGATCATTAAGAGACACATCCGCTAACATATCGAGAGACCCAAACCGAGGTTCATCATCATCCTCCTCGGAAGAAACCACAAACTTCCTTTTGGTTTCCTTTTCAAGTCATTCTCGAGGTCCTTAACTTTGCTCTATAGATCTTCAACCTTTGTACCAAGAGTAGACTTGGTCTCGCAAGTTCCTTTTTGACCGACACTTCACCGTGCATACACATTCACAAGATCATACGGATGTGAGAGTAATGGGGTCCTCGGCTCCACCAGATTGCTCGTGGTAATGGGAGCCTCATTGGACCTTGATAAGGTTTTAAAAGGTACCTTTTAAGGGGTCATTTAAGCCCTTATTCGATCACTACGTATCCGTTATTGCTTAATATCGTTCCTTTTCACTTTTAGGTCTCTTGAAGGCAAAATGTTGGAATGATGCTTATTTGGACGAAAAGAGCGAATATCTGAAGAAAATGGCCAAAGTCGAATCGAGACACTCAAAGTCTTTGAAACATAAGGCGGCGGCGTCCATGCATATCTCCGCGACGCCGTCGGGAAGGAATTTTGCGACGGTCGAGCGAAATTGCATGTTTTCGGGACGACGTCGGGTTCTAAAGGAGTAGGCCGTCGTTACTCGGGACGGCCTAGATGCGCCAAGACGGCGTCGAGCCGAAGGGGACGGCGTCGCGGTCATAGGTGTGATCGCAAGGTTTACGTGGCCAAGACGAAACCCTAATGGCGACACACGGCGTCACGAAACATAAGGTGACGCCGTCGCAGATGTAATCTTATATATAGAATCCGAATTTTTCGGTTTTGGTGTGTAGTCTTTTGGAGTAAAACCTAAACCGAACCAAGGCTTTCTTGTGCGATATTTTAGGGTTCTAAACCTATTATACATCAAGATAAGTATTTACTTCATTAATTTAATTATGTCTTTGATTATTTGTGTGTATGCTTGCATGTTCCCAATGTCCGCTAATTTATTTGTGTGTTTGCTTAGGGAATATGAAACTTAATTATTGAATATTGATTGGTTGATACTTATCTTAGTTGACTAATGATCTAGAGTGCGCTAGATTATTAGTTTGTGTATAATGCTTGACTTTTCTTTGTGAACTTTAGAATATAATTATCTAGGTAATTGTAGGATAAAGTATTCAAGGACAACCGTAGAGTAGGCGTCTATAAATCACTAGAGGATTTGTAAACAAGACCCTTTGGTAATTTCAAAGAGTTAGGGAAACAAGCACGCCCTATAGCCTTAGAATCACAACGCAACTAGGAATAAGGACATGACAAATCAACCATCAATAGGAGATAATTAAGGAGTAGTAAAACCTAAGTAAACACATCTTTAAACTATCATACGAGTACACATCAATTAGACATAGACTATCACAACCTTAGCTTAGATAATTAGATAATAGTAGAGTAATCGGTAGCAATACCAACCCCAAATCAATACCCGAGATTCGTACCTTTTCCATTTCTACAAAAATATAAAAATACAAAATAATCTTCCTCAACCTCAACCTTAGCGTAGTAACTTCTCACTAGCATTCCTATTCCCCAGAGAACGATATCAATACCCGTGGCTTACCCTAATTACTACACTACAACGATTAGGTTCATCGCTGGGGTGTTATAAAACTTGCTCGAGAAAAGGAAGTTTCCTTGACCCCGAACGACGCGTGTAGCGTTATCGGACCTTCGGTGGAAACATGGTCATTCTCAACTTGAGGAGATACCTCATCAACAGGTACCCTTGGAGGGCTAGGAGAGGCCATTCTGTTCAGATCATACTCAAGAACATCAAGAGTATCATGTCTTTGGTGGTGGACTAGGACAATTTGATAGATTTGGTGTTGGTGGAGGCCGCTCGAGCAACATGAAGCTTGTGAGAAAGGATGGGCCTCATCAATATTGGTGATGGATGGCCATCGGTAGCAATAGTGAAGAGGGTGGGATGTTGGCAACATTCTCCCATCAGTGACCGCATTGCCTCGAGGCAACATAGCTTCTGTCAAGGAAAATGTGCCCCTCAAAGTTAGTTCTCATAGAGGCAAAAAAGTTTGGTGACAGAGCTCTACGGCATAAAAGGTTGGACTTGGGTAGTGGTGTCTAAAATCATTTCGAAACCTAGGGTACATTAAAAACTTATTCTTTTTCTTTTGAATGTTCTCAATCATGTTATCAAAAATAAACTTAGAAAAATTATAAGATACCCCTTGGGAAAGACACACAATACCACAGCCCATTTGGGTAGAGAACTGGTCCCATCCTCCTAACTTGTTGCTTATGCACTGAAGCAACGTGTGAACCAAGAACCTCCACATTGGGCAAAGATGCTTCTTCAGCCAAATGTCAGTCCTCGTACCCCGATAGCCAATCGCTCTTAGCCCAGCAAGTACCTCCATCTGTTTAGAGTGATATACTCCATCAGGATCTTCCAAGCGAAGCTTCCTCCTTATCATCTCTTCCGTTACTACATGCTCTGTTCAGTCGATCGTAGCACCAATCTGTTTCACTTCGTTTTGAAGCAGATGCCCAAAACTGAGTAACAAGTGATTCAGATATTGCATTCGGAGAATGTGTTAGAGCATAGCAAATCTTGGACCTTTTTAAGAATTCCACCATTGGTTCATACAATTCATCATCTTTAGCTTCTCCCAGAAAAGCAACTTTGTTGTGATCCTTCTTAAATTCAAGTGCCATGAGATGATTTGAGATTTTAGGGTTATGATGCTTGTAAGGAAGTGTTATTTGATGAAGGAGAGGGAATTGGGTTGTTTTGAAGTGGAAGAATGTGAATGGTGAAGTTGGTAGTTGTTGCCCAAGTTATAGTCAAAGGAATTAGACCGTTTGGTTGGCCAGTCGCCACGTGTATTTCAACTTGACCAAAGAAAGTGTAAAGCTTCGGCGAATAACAGATGGTCAATCTGCAAGCAATACACTTCAAAGAACAACCATCAAAGATAAAAATATCTTGGTTATATTCTAGAAATTCTTTGTGCCAACCACTCGCATTAACTCCCATTGAAACTCGAATCCGTCTATAAAATGATCCCAATGCACACATAACACTTCAACAAAGATCCCCAAAATCATAGCAAACCCTAGTTTACGCAATGTCCCAAAATTAATCAACCATGAGTAGTTCCAACCCAATCATCATGTCATCGAAGACAATGAAACCTCCATAAGTAGTCTAGAGAGGTGGAAGAAGCATTATTTGGCAAGTAGTCCAAGGGGTCATCCTTAAGTTCTTATGAATCTCCTTATGATGACTCGGATGAGAAGCAACTTCAAAAGAGAAAAAGCCTCCCCTTGCTGTTGTGAGCGAGCCTTCCTTCCCGATTGATGATTCGATGACTCATATAAGGAGAAAACCTCTTACTCCCAATCTCCATCACCTCGACCTCCACGAAGGCCACGAGCGAAACCCGCCACTCCCCTAAAGATAGAGAGGTGGTTCAGGCCTTCTGCACCAAGTTTTGGTGCAACAACACACATCGTATAAGGGAAGAACTTAAGGAGGGTGGATGGATTGCATTTTGGTTGAAATGAATAGATGAAGCACAAAGGACATATTATTTTCTCCATCATCATGTGTGGTCATCGTCATCATCAACGTTTCATCAATCCATCCTCTCCATTTTGGTCCTTAGCATCTTCGTCAGATCGGTCATGCATATCCATCCATTAATATAGAAGGAATGGGTGGTTATGCAAGATTTGACAAACGATATCCAAAGATCTAGTGTGAAAGATATGAGCGATCATGCATATCCAACATTATGTTAGATGTTGGAATAGATGATATGTACTAGATTAGGATAAGTAGAATTGCTCTTTTCTTGTAGATGCATTGAAGTTGATTGTAAGTCGAAGTCGAATTTGAATGAAAGAACAATTTTAACTTCAATACTTGTCTTTAGTATTATATCTTCAGTGGAAACCAATTGCACTCCATTACTTAGCTTTCAGAGGAAACACTTATACCAAAGGACCACATTTGAGGAGATTTAACTGAACAAGGCATTCTGCAAAACAAATACATAGAAACACAAGGACAAAACAGAGACAAAGCAGACTGAAACTATGAACAAGCAGGAGTTAGCAAACAATATATACACAAAGTTTACTATGAAATCCTCCCCTGAGGCATATGCCTCCCCTTAAACTTTGCAGTTAAGGGAAGAGAAAGATCCACCAGTGTTCTTGGGTTTCCAGTAAAATTTTGGTCCTTTATCCTTCCAAGAACAACCTGCTCTAACACTTTTGACAGAAGTGCCCCAACCTCCTTTAGTGCCCCAACATCCTTTCCCTTTATTCATAGAATCAATATATGCAGGCCAATAACCATGTTTAAAATATGGGCTAGTAGGTTGCACATGAGGTCTATCAGTTGATCTCCTCCAAGGAGAGTCAGTTCTAGCTTGTGGGACATAAGGTGGAATATTCTTAACATTGGTCCACACAGGTCTAGGTTTCTGCTGAGGAGCACAAGCACCTAATCTTTGTTCATGAAAATCACAATCCTTAATTAAATGAATTTTACTACCACACACAAAACATGTCTTCCTTTTGGAAGATTGATTCAACAAAGAAGATGTTCTATTACAAGTAGAAGTGCTTAAAACAGAAGTATGAAAGGAATTGTTTTTAACAGACTTTTTATTCAAAGATTTAAAAGACAAAGCTTCAGGGAAGCAGGCTTGAAGTGGACACTTGACTATCCTAGAAGGCTTGTAAACGGTCTTGGGTGCGAGGCTTGGGTGTAGGCTCGTGTGAGGGGCTTGGGAGGTCCGACTTCTCATTTGAATCACAGCCTAGCGAAGACCCTTGATCCGATGAATTGTCATTTGTCGAGATAAAGAGACAAAGTCATAAGATGAAGCATCCGAGTGCAGTAAGTCATTTGACTTTCTTCCATACAAATGGTGTGATCCATCAAAGTCAACGATGATAGATAAGTCGGTGGGCATGAATTCACCTCTAATAGGTCCAGGACAAAGACATGTAGATCACCTTCCTTTCTATAGTGTTCTAAGCACTGCGGTGTAGATTTCGCCCATCATACTTAGCCACGGACCTACATATTTTGAAAGCCTATACCTATCCTTGAGGTCTCAGATTGACTACTATATATTTCATTAGCTAAGTTGAATCTCGCTTTTTGCCAACTGGTATGTCTAGCTATTTCTCGCAAGTTTCTCTTTAAGCTCTATATTCTCGACAATAGTGTCGACTTTTTCTTTTCGGTCGTTTAAAGTTAATATTAGCAATATCTAGATCAAATTAAAGACCTTAATCTTTTCTTCATAAGCTATCCGATTCTTTTGAAACCAAACCTTTTGTCTTTCTAATGTTTTTAACGAGAGTTTATAAGCTTCATTATCAACATAGCATGCATTGTACTTAGGTTTCATAGTGTCATAAGCTTTTTCAGTTCATTGTATCTTTCACTACAACCAAATATACAGTTGTGTACCGAGAAAGACCCATGAAGGCAAACCGATCATGCCTATCCTCGAAGTGCACCTTGCCGGCAATCCTAACCTCTCAGTATCGTGAGCCTCCTCGGTCGCGGGTTCATGTGCGGCCAGTTGACCTGCTCATCCATGGTGACTAGAGCTGCTGAAAGCTAACTCTCGATTAGCGACAGGAAGTGTAGCTAGTACTCTTCACTCTTCCTGTCTTTGCACTCCCTCGAGAAGTGACCCATCCGATGACAGAGAAGCACTTGACCTTTCTCCTGTCAAAGCAGTGGATCCTTTCCTTGAACCCAAACTTCCTTCCAGCCTCTCTTCAAACCTCTTGATATCCACCGAAAGCATGGCCACCGCCATTTCACTTCATCTCCTCCATATCAGTGGGTCCACCGATCAAAGTCTTCATATACCGATCTTTGAGAATCATAATGCAACAAAGAATGAAGAACATCCTCCATATATACCGCGACTTTGGCTTGAGGATGTGAAGGAGTGGGACGATAGGATGATGATGGCAAGTAAGATGGACTTGAAGTATGCATCATCATATTCGGTGGGATGTCCCAACAAAGGTGAATGACCGGAAGATGGTGCACGGTAGGGAGATCGACATCGTTCAAGAGCTACGAGTTTGTTGTATAGCTCATCAAAAGTGAGCATGTCCAACCCACCTTTAGCTTGGGGCTATGCTGCATGTAACCATGATGGAGGCAAAGATCGAAGGAACTTTGAGTTGCTATCATCATTGTCGCTTTGCATTCAAATTGATTCGGTGACTCAGAATCTTGTGAAACTGTCATATCCTCATGGATACCTTCTTCCTCGTAGATGTTGAACTCTTGGAAGTGTTGTCTCAAAGATAGACTTCCTCGTCCTCTGGACTCTTCATTCCCACCAAACCTAGCTTTGAGCCATCCGGATGTCCTTAGCATCAACCATGTGGTGAAAATCACCTAAGTGATCTTCGTGAATGGATTGAAGAAGGATGGTTCTTACCTTGTGCTCTCTTTGCACCGCTAGAATCTCTTGGCCGGTTTTGGGAGGAGCAATGGTGAACTTACCATCAAGATCGGAATGGTCTTCTTTAGATTGTTGCCATTCTTCACAATCTCCCATGATTCCAATCAATATTGGAGATCCAGTTCGCATCTTCATGGTCCATAGATCATATTCTTCTTTCTTTAGGTAAGGAAACTTACCATTCTTGTTGGATAGACTCGATTCTTTGCATAGAGGTGGTGTTGTGTTTGATGTTGTTGGTGGTGACTTGATTCATCATCGGTTCGGGCATTGTAAATATGTTTTGGTTGTATGAGGGTGAGGTAAATAAGGTTCTCAGTATCTTAGAGACTCTCCCGAGGCTCTGATACCACTTATTGAAAACACTCAGACCTTGACAGATCTTAAGCACTCGTGGATCGTTAGTGTTGCCTATGTAATCATAAGTAAACTAATAGACAGTCTCTAACACTTGTATTCTATAGCGGAAAGTAAACACAAGATGTTATTACTAAGAACACTTAGATCCTCTATGGATCTTTTTATTCACTGAAACTCTATGTTTCAGATCCATTTTTTATTACAAACTATTTGGTTCCTTTTATAACCAAGGAACCCTAATCTCTTACTACTCAATCGACTAAACATGTTTGCATGCATTTAATGACTAAAACATTAAACAAATATAGAGTAGTCTAATAATACTACCCATGCAACCTTGGGCCGTACAAGAATATGGAGAGTTAGCATTTAATTCAGATAGCGCACGTCGATCCTAGTCGACTTTCACCCTTCAAGAAGAACACGACAATGCTTGTACTCTTGAGAGAATCACCTCTTGATGATTCGCTCTCCTTCAACAGAAACCTTCGGAGAATGTCGTGATAATCCTACTTCACATAATTCCCAACAAGTTTATCTATATTAAAAAGAAAAATAACGTAAAATGCGTATAAAAAATTTATCCATTTTTAAATTATAAATTAAAAAATATATTTTTTTAAGTAGATTTTAAGAAAAAAAAAATATTATTAGTATTTTTTTTTTGCACAAATTTGGTTTAGTTTGGGAGACCAACGGTGTAACTTTTAATCAAGGACTTATATTAATATGCTCCACTATTAATTTTCATCACTTTCATTTTTATCAATTAGACTGTAAATATTTTTTCGTCCAAATACCAAAACTTGATTCTTAACAATTGGCGTTAGCATGTCTTCATCATCATCCAAGATGACAATAACATCATCCAAGTTCCGGTCTAACAAATTGGGATTGGGAGCGGAATGAAGTTGTATATAAACAAATAAATACAGTGCACAAGTAGATGTTGTATAAACGACCATGAACTAAAGTAGTGAAACAACAAACAGTAAATAAAAGATTACAATATACTAACCTCAACGTCAGCATCAATATTTTTTTGATTATTCATTTCCCTAATTTAACTATGAATTACCATAAAAGTAAGAAAAAAAGTTATAATGTTTATATAGTAATGATTATTTTGAAACTATTTATTATATATATTTTTTAAATAATTAAAAATAATTAAACCGCGTATGCATATTTGTAAATGAGAAAGAAACATCTGATGCATATTTGTAAAACGTGTTTTTATAAGTTTATATTTTTAATTCTCTGTCATTGTTAAATCGTGTTTTTTATAAAATTTTAATTCTTAATTGACATTTTTTTTATTAGTCGACAATTTTAAAATCATCATTTAAGAAGTATTATAGAGTAAGCATATCACTTTACTTTTTTGCTTTATAAGTAGTAGTGATATGCAAAATCACAACAAATTGTTTTAAACCTAGTTGAGAGTTCATATCCTCTTAAGCAAACACCACTTTGTAAGTATATTCTATGATCCCAATGAAAAATTAGAGATCACATAATATCTTAACAAATCCTATAAGATAAGTTATTATATGGTATATTATTCTGTTAATCAAAATACAAGTAATGAATTAATATTATTTATAATTTATCACTTTTTGACTATTTTATAGAGTTTAAATTACTACCCTAACTACACACAATGATGTCCTTTTTTTTTTTTTTTTTTTTTTTTTTTTTTTTTTTTTGAAAAAGCTGTTGTTCTTTATTAACCTTCTTTTCGTTCATTTTGGCCCCGGTCTCTAGGCGTTTAGCTTGTTTCCTTTTTCTTTATGTTTTGTAAAATTCAGTGCTTTTTGAAATAAAAAGTTATTGTATTTGCACCAAAACAATGTTTAAAGTCATGACATTTTTTACTTTTGTAACAATAGTTGCAAGTTCATTCACCCATGTTGTTATGTCGAAGATTAAAAAAGAAGCTATGAGTAACGGTGACCATCAAGAGATGAACACATTGACATGTCAGTTTTCTCTTTAACTTAATGACCAACTTAGTAGAAGAAAAGAATCAGAATCTCAACCAAAAAATGCCCTACCAAAACAATAAAAAAAAAAAAAAAAAAATCCACCCACACAAACATCCACCATAACTTGGTCGCATATGTTACGGATTCTTTTCTTTCTTTCTCATTTGACACATCCTAAGGTGGTCTGCGTAATAGGTGCCGACGCGTCGATAGTGATGACCGACCACCCATTACACCCAATAAAAATGTGAAAAGGATATCTTATTCCTACCTCCCTCTTAGGGAGGGTTTATCTTTGATGCTTGCTTTGTCGCTCATTTATTTCATCAAGATTGATTTTTGTCGGTTTACATTAGTATTTACGGCAGCTTTTAAGCGTTTGACTTATTAAACTTTATATTTAACATTCGCATTTTCGGGTTTATAGCTTTTAGATGTAAACAAAATTATAAAAGTAAAAAAAAAAAAAAAAAATGCAAAAATTAAGGGATGGGAATATAAGATATGGAATTGAATCACACACATTTTTTGATTATTCACGCACTGGTTGTGCATTCACGATATAGTGCATTACGATGTGTATACACATCAGAATGCATGTATGATGTGTGCGTGAATCAAAAAGTGTGATGTGAGTATCAACTCTCATAAAATATAGAGGAGGATAGGAATATCTGAAAAACATGACAAAACATCACCAAAAACCTACAATGAATATGTCTGTCCTCACCACCACATTATTGAATGAATCCATCCAAGATTGAACAAACCAAATTGACCAAAATACCCTAATTAATTTATCAAACCAACTTATGATGAGGGGTAATATCATCAAATCAAAACAATCCAATTGGATCCACTGACTTAACGCCGCGTATTAAATCCATTCCTAAATTCAAGAAAAAATACTAGACAACAAGACCTTGTGGGACCCACCAAATTAAATTGGATAGGCTTCACTGAATTCAACGGTTCAGATCAGACGATGTGTGCTGTCATATAGGCCCCACTTCACGAGGAGGAGCATCATACGACAAAAACAGAATATACCTCTCTATAATCTATATGCTACTTGACAGAAAAATGTTTAGTACTAAATGAAATAGGTAAACAATGAAATTTCGGTTAGTAGCCTAGTCTTTAAGGGTTTTGGGGAGGAGTGCTGGTTAATCTTGCAGGGGTTTGAATGAGGATTTTCTTTCAGTAGTCGCTAATGAAGGGTTTCATCCCGAATTTGGAAAAAGCGAGGTTTAATTAATTGTCGTGCTTGAGGCGGATTAGTAGCAGTTTTCCATCGGGTATTTGAAATAAGATTTCGCTTGAGGAGTTCTTAATTTTGGCCGGTTTAAACAATGTCTAGGCCTCCATTGTCAAACCATGACACAAAGACCTTATAAAATTCACCTTTAAAAAACTAAAATGAAATAGGTATACAAGTTTTGTTGCATGGAATGTAGTTTTTTATGTGTTGTGAGTTTGGTGGTAATGAGTATAGTTTTGGAGAAAGTATTCTTATGTGGAGTAAGTTTTGGAAAGTCTATGGAACCCTTTGAAATTTAGATCAAGTTACATATAAGTTCACTAGTAAGTGCGACACAAACAGGGACGGAGCTAGAGGTTTTCTCGGGTGATCGAAAGTTTTATGGATTTTTTCGATATAGTGTTAATTTTTTGGAAAAACACCGATTTTTTAAACGATCTAAATCATATTAAATGCACCAGATCATTCGAATGTGTTTCAGATACGCTTGATTCAATAAAGATTTAAGAGACTTTGATCCGAATTCATATTTGGTCGCTGGCTCGTTCAATCAATCGCACATCTAAATCGGCGCAAAATAAGATGTTGTTTGTTTATTAAGAGAAACAACATTGAATCGATTGTTTTCAGACATACGAATCTAAAGTGTGAAGAACACTCGACAAATAATTTTATTTGTGTTTTTGTAAATATTTGCATGATTAGAATATAAAAACTTGGTTTTAAATCATTAAGAGGTAATAAGATTCTTTTTGATATCTTCCTGGGCAGAAGGTTTAAACCTCTTAACGTGTTTAATCAAGAAAAGAAAAACAAACACCTTTAATTGTCAAAACCTCTTAACAATTCATATTTATAAGTAATTAAAAGATATTCAGTGATTTTATTAGAATAACAAACACAATGTGCATATTGTTGTTTTTGGATATATCAAAATAAGTGTGCTTTTTGAATTTTAACTAATGGAAAGAGATTGTAGTGGGTAAACATGATATTTGATTGATAAAAATAAAAATATAGTTAATGAGATTTATTAAAACTTTATGGTTTTTTATAATCGATGCTTATTATGAGACGGAAAGTATCACCTAAAACTATTTTATCAACTAAAACAGAAATGAAGTATAGGCGTAAACCATTTCTTAGTAAGTGGTCGAGCACATCTTTCGTATAAGAGTGGTTATATGGTAATGATTTCTTTCGGGGCGATAATATGCTACTATTATCTAGTAAGAAACACTAGAGGTTGTTAGATAGTGAAAACCCCGCAAGCTAGACTTTATTAATCATCAACATTTTATAGAATACATGAGAAGCAACATTAAAACTCTAATAGACTCAAACCCATAAAGTGGCTTGAGCGAACTATCTATCGGCTAATAGAGACTCTCAGACTAGCTACGAAAAGGTCCCGGATGACAGTGCCGTATCGACATTTGAATAGATTGAATTGAAGAAAGAGTCAATGGAATGATTTTTTTGAAACACTTTTAATATAAAACTCTTTCGATGTAAGCAAACGGTTTGAAGTTGACATATATAGTATAGTTTATGGTCATATAGAGAGGATAAGAATTAGTAAAAGTATATAAATAACAAGTTGTTCTAGCTTCGGAGAAACACCAATTCAACCAAAGTCTTCCCACCACCATTTTAAACTAAAATGCACATTGGAATCACTCAAACAACCAAATTAAAAAATGTATGTATGAAGTATGAACCCAAAGTTGAGTAAACAACCTATCGGATGAACTAATAATCTATTATAGTTTTAAATAATCCAAGTGGTATTGATACAGCTAGAACTTCCCTTGATTCATGATTTAAGTATTCAACCTTACATAAATTGGTTTAACTACTTTAGGTGTGACTTTTTCGTTACACAAGAATTATATTCACATTTTTGTTTTGATATGTTTCAAAAGAAGTAAGAATATATAACTTATGAATGGATTATCTCAAGAGACAATTGTATATATATTTCAGGAAACCTTAAAACATGTTAAAACAATAGTGTACATCATATTTTAGAAAGTTGAATTTAAAAAATTATACAAATATTCATGTTTCCTTAAGTATCATAAGGCTTGATCACCGTCTGAAATGTTCGGTCCAGGTCCGAGTAGGTTCAATCTGGTCCAACAAAGCATACTAAACGGTTGCCTATGAGACTAAACTGGACCGAATACTAGAAATGAGGAAAATGATAGACCGAGAACCAGACCAAACTACATTCGGTCATGTCCGATCAATCTGATTCAGTCCGATCCATGGTCTACAATGCTAAACCCAAGTATACATCCTTCCTTATTTCAAACTTTTCCATCAAGCGAAAACAAGCAAAACCACAAGGTCCTTTACATAAATTCAAAACATAAAAAATAATTTCCCGAATATTCGAATATATCTCGAGAAATTACTGACTCAATACCGACGTGGATCCAAGCTGCAACAGGGCCCAGAAAAACATCAAATAGCAACATTACCACGTGGCATTTAATCACACCTCACCTCATTCACAAACCCTATATATAAATCCCACATTTTTCATTATTATTTTCATCACACAACACACAAAAAACATTTATCCAAAAAAAAAACATTACTTGACCATGGGTCGAGCCACCACAAGAGTTCCAATGAGCCACCGAGTCTTGTCACCTAGCCACAATTACACAAAAGTTGATAATAACCTTAATGATCAACCCTTTGTACAGTTATCCGGTTCGATTTTCGGCTTTCTAGAAGAAGACACGACATTATTGTCGTCTCCTGAATCCGACATATATTCGGACATTCAGCTAGAAGTTGAGGAGGAGGATGAGGAAAATGAAAAACCGAAAAGTCGAAGACAAGGTTAAGTTTTGGGAGACACAACATCATAATTTACATGTAAGTTAATTATGTTTTTCTTAAACTGTGCGTTATTATTTCTACAGTCGGTATTTATTTTGATACGAAGAAAGTATAATGTATTGGAGAAATGTTACATTAATATATTTTAGTGGTGTACAAATCACGTTTTTGACTCGATCAGGGACGAAATTAGGGTGTGTCTGCTGTGAAGTTTTGCTCGCAGTGTTAATTTTTGTAAAAAATATCGATTTTTCATTAATGCACATGCTCCAAAAAAGATTGTGCATCGTTTTGTATAATTTGTTATAAATACACCTGGTCAAATTGTGTTCTGATTCCGTCTCTCGCCTCGATCACGACCTTTAGTTGATAACTTGATGAGAAACTTTTTATTACTAGTTATGTTAATATGTTTTGTTATATAAAGTCTCATGTATTTTTTTGTTTGTATGACAGTCAACTTTGTTTAGAACAACGTCATTAGAATCGAATATCCGAGGTACGACAAAGGAAGTGATTAAGGAAGTCGAGGAGTCCGAGAATGTGTGTTCGTGTTCGAGACCAATACCCGGTGGCTGTCGAAGTTGTCGAATGAGAGAAGTTTGCTGTAGGTTACAAAATTCTGGTTATAATTCGGCTATTTGCAAGTCTAAATGGAAGAGCTCATTAGACATTCCATCAGGTAATTATAAATTAGTCGGCTTGTAATGTCGAGTAAAAAAACAACTGGTTTATTAGTTAAACAAAAAATCTTGTCTAGAAATTTCGAGATTACGTACCATGATTTACTTTCTATATTTAGGTAGTGGTCTAGAAAAATCCATTTGTTATAAGTTAATATATCAATGTACTAAATTTATTTCTTTATGTGAAACAGGTGAACACACATTTGTAGACGTGATCGACAATTCGAACGTAAAGAAAGGCGAGGTGAGGGTGATAATCGAGTTGGAGTTTCGGGGTCAATTCGAAATGAAGAAAGGAAGTGAAGAGTACAACGGGCTCGTGTCCAAACTCCCCGACGTGTTCGTAGGGAAAATCGAGAGACTACAATCCGTTATTAAAATACTGAGCAATGCCGCGAAAAAATGCATGAAGGAAAAGAAAATGCACTTAGGGCCATGGAGGAAGCAACGTTACGTTGAAGCAAAGTGGCTTAGAGTCGTTGAACGAACGACTTTAATGCCATCTATCAAACCGTTGCCGGTTGATAGTTACTCGACGCACCCGGCCAGGACTAAGGCCAGGGCGTCGATGTTAACTATGGATCTGCTCGAGACTTTGCCTATGATGACTAATTATTTTGCGCCGGCCGTTGAGGTTTTGTAAAAACCGCGATTATGTATTATATATATAACTTTTGGTAATTTTGGTGCTAATCATTTCAAATCTTTGGTTGAGTATAAGCTTGCATCTTCGGGTTTGCTACTATAAAAATGTATATATAATGTATTCGGCAAACCCTAAAATTATGCTCGACTAGATGGAAATTGAAATGATTGCTAGGATTGGCGAGAAATCTAGAGGGATGAGTAAGCAAAATTTTGTAGTTAGCAAACATATATGTACAAAATGTTTAATATCATAAGCGAGTTATTTGTTTCCTTGATCAATTCTCACTCATTTAGATTATGGTCGTTAGTCGGGTCGGGTTAGTCATGCTCAAGTTAATTATGTCGAGTTAATTTGGGTTGAAACTAAAGAAAATACCGAATCCCATCCTATTTAAAAATCAGGTTAGTCAAGTTCGGGTCTAATTAGAGCTAGTTTATTCGAGTTCGGGTCAATGAGTAAAATGATTAAAAAAATTACCTAGTTCAATATGTTTACATATATAGATAATATAGAAAAAATATATAAAATAAATATTCCGAATCAATCACGTCGACTCAAACCCGAGTTAACTAAATATTTTTAACCCGATACATGACCCTCTTTAGTATTCGGGTTACTCGTGTTGACCGAATAACCTGAATAAAAATATTGACCTGAGTAACCCGACCCGAATATACTTGATTGAATATGAGTGTAGGTCGGGTTCGAGTCAGATCAGCTTTTTTGACACCCCTAATTCGAACATGCATGGGACGGAGTGAGGGGTTCATAGTCTTAAACCCTGTGAATTTTTCGATGTAGTGTTAATTTTAAAAAACATTGATTTTTCTTAAACGTCTGGTCATTCAAATGTCCTTCGAAATGTGATTTTGAAGTATTACGGTTTAAAGATTTCATTACATGATTATGGTTTTGGTCCGACAATGAATCATTTTGGATAATGTTTAAGGGACACAAAATAGTGTAGCCTAAAACAAAATAGAATCTTTTAAAAAATGTCGTTTACGAAATATAAGAAAACGAGATGAATAATATCTACATTTGTCTTGCTCGACGAAAGAACATCGACCGTTTACTTCTAAATCACTTGTCAATCAACATTCTTCTTTTAAACGTGCTAAAATGTCACACAACTCCTTTTGTGCATTACTTACCGGATCAAATAAAACAGAGTAATGTTTTTTATCAAAGTTTTGGATTTTGGACCATGCTAAACAGCGTGGGATCTTCTCTGAGCCTTTCGTCCAAAACTGGGAGCTGTTAGGGAATGTCTCCATAATCCAAATCTGAAAAAACATAGGACACCAAAAACACATTGAATACAACGTATTAAGACTTAGTAACTTTGTTTGCAAAATCAATATCAACGTTTGGTAAAATGTTTCAATCTAACGTTTCTATGTTTACTCGCGATCTGCTATAAACCGCTCAGAACTTAAATCTTGCCGCGAGTGGGTGATTTGAAGTCACCAAGAGTTGAAACCATCAACCCACACATCCTTAAATCTATGCCAAGCCTTACGAACTCAAGTTTTCTAATGCGCCATTGTCATTGTGTTGAGTACGATCCCCGGGTTTTTACGCATCGAGACTCACAAAGAAATAAAGCACGATGATCCTTAAGGATGTGGAACATCTTCCGCGCGCCATATATACGAAACCGAGTCGCGGTGTCACTAAAGGTGATGCTCGAGTACTGGAGTATTGTTTCGGATGACTATTCGTATCTCTTTATTGTTCAGGCTTATCTATCGACGTTGTTCAATAATCAACCATTATGTGCCTCAAATTTAATTTTCATCATGTTTCTAATTCATAAGTTGTTGTAAAGGAACATTTAAAAGCAATGCATAAGGAGCAACTACAACATACACCAATCTACAATTTTACCATATAACACCTAATTAAGACCTAAATTACCAGCAAATAATACAAGTTTACATCTCATTAGAATAAGCATCATAATTATATACAAGCTGAAATAATGCATGTTACAAATAAAATCTAACCTTCAACGCCCATACAAATCCATAGAGATTCTATGTTTGCTCTTTTTTTGGATCTTTTGGAACGGGCTTCTTTGATTCCTTGTCGGTATGCCTAGGCACAACATTCACCGTTCTTTTATAAAGATGGGTCCACATATATTCACCCCATGGATATTCATTCCACACAGAAAAATCCTCAATATTCTTAAGCAAATGGTTAGGAACGTAAAACCTTCCTTCTAAATACCCATGTTGCAATCAGCAACAAACAAACCCTAACAGCATCTTCATCGGCTAAAGAATGCCACCTTTGCCCAGACTTCACCAACGCCAAAAGCTCATCACCCTTAACTTTTTTGTTCTTATTTCCTTTCTTATTAGGAAACAAACGATCAAAAAAAGGACTATAACTTAAACCACGTACAATACGGCCGTAGTCAGTTTCTTTCTTTTTTAATCTACAGGACCTAAACGAAACCCAGTTACAAGACTAAATTGTTCACGCCCAAATTGAAGAACATTATCACCTATTACAAAAGTAATAGCGGGTGATAACGCCACACGCCGTCGGGGTCAAGGAAACTTCCTTTCTTCGAGCAAGTTTTATAACACCCTCAGCAAGGAACCTAATCGTTGTAGTAGTAGTAATTGTGGTGCCACTGCATTGATATCATTCTCTATGGAATAGGAACGCTAGTAAGGAGTTACTACGCTAAGGTTAAGGTCGAGGAAGATTATTTTTATCTTTTATGTTTTATGAAATGGAAAGGTACGAATCTCGGGTATTGATTTGGGGTTGGTATTTCACCGATTACTCTACTATTATCTAATTATCTAAACTAAGGTCATGGGAGTCTATGTCTAATTAATGTGTGCTCAGATGATAGTTTAAAGATGTGTTTACTTAGGTTGTATTACTCCTTAATTATCTCCTATCGATGGTTGAGTTGTCACGCCTTATTCTTAGTCACAGCGTGCCTAAAGTTGTAGGTACGCGCTTCTCCCTAACTCTTCGAACTTACCAAAGGGTCTCGCTCACAAACCCACTAGGATGATAAACTCCTACTCTAAGGCGCTTCGATGGTTTAGCCTACAACTACTCGTAATTATATTCTAAGGTTCACAAAGATGAATCAAGCATTACACACAACGAATGACCTATCGCATTACTAGATCATTAATCAACTAAGATAAGAAACAACCAATTAATATTCAATAATTAAGTTTCATACTTTAAGCAAACACACAAATAAATTAGCTTGACATGGAGAACATGCAAGCATACACACAAATAATCAAAGACATAATTGAATTAATGAAGTAAAGACTTATTTGATGTAAGATAGGTTTAAAACCCTAAAATATCGTGACAAGACACCTTAGGTTCGGCTTTTAGGTTTTACTCCAAAAGACTTCCACCAAAGACCGAAAAATTTGGATTCTATATATAAGATTACATATGCGACGCCGCCACCTTATGTTTAGTGACGCCGCCGTGTCGCCGCCATTGTGGTTTCGCCTCGCCACATTAACCTTGCGACGCGGCCACCTTATGTCCGTGATGCCGCCCTTCGCCTTTCCGACGCCGTCTCGATCGCATCTAGCCGTCCCGAGTAGCGACGGCCTACACTTTACAACCAGACGCCGCCGCTTGAAAATACGAAGTTTGGTTCCGACCATCACAATACATTTGGGACGCGCCGCCATTAGCACCGACGCCGCCGCTTCTAATTTCAAAGAATCGCGAGTGTCTCGATTTTGACTTTGGCCATTTTCTTCATATATTCGCCTTTTCGCCCAAATAAGTGCCATTCCAAGATTTTGCCTTCAAGAGACCTAAAAGTGAAAAGAACGATATTAACAATAACGGATACAAAAGTGATCAAATAAGGACTTAAACGACCCCTCAAAATGGTACCTTTTAAAACCTTATCAGTGGGCAAGAATCATTGACTTCAGCCACCGAAACAACATTTTGATAAAAATAATTGTACAAGTGGTTGTCTGGAGCATATGAGGGGAAATCTAACCAAGGGCCAAAGACAGTGTCTATATACAATTTGGTTCTATTAACATTCAATAAAGCTTTAATAGTACCAATATGTTCTAGTCTAGATCTCACCGTAAGCTTCGCATCAAACATTGTCGTCGATGGATTCTTGAGAAGCTGGATGGTCGAAGGGAAGCAGCTTGATTGTGGTTCGGGTTTTAGAATGAATGAATCAGGGAGAAGTTATGAAAAGGTGATGGTCGAGCCGGGAATGTTCGAGTTTAAGTAGTTGTTCTTGAGTTTGAGGGAAGGTTCGAGTGTTTGATGCTGTGTTAGCAGCAGATTTGTATTTTGTGTTATGTGTTAGTAGCAATTTGTATTTTATAAAAGGTGTATTTTGATTATAAATTCTTTTAAAAGTGTTATTTGAATATAAAAGGTGTATTTTGTATTTTATAAAACAGATTTTGTATATAAAGACGACACAAGTACCAATACAATAAAATAATATAAATGCAGACTTTCTACCTAATCACGCCTAATAATACATATATTTGCACTGTCACCAAAAAATATGTACAATTATCTAATAAAAAAAGAATATATTTTTTTACTAAAAGACAAAAATATATCAGTCGCCCAATAATGTAGGTCTCAGTAGCCCAAGAATTAACCTAGGACACTAGTACTATATAAGTACAATGTGGGTACAAAAATAAGGACACATGTCAAATAGAAGAGAGAGTTTCCCAAATGTTGAAAAACGACTGTCGCCCATGAGTCATTTAAGGAAGTTAAAATTTTTTGAGGCATACAAGATAAACAACTTGAGCAACCGGGGCATTTAGAGAATTTTCCCCAATAAAAATACGAAAAACATGACAAAACATCACCAAAAACCTACAATGAATATGTTTGTCCTTTTTTTTTGAACATAATATATGTTTGTCCTCACCACCACATTATTGAATAAATCCATCCAAAATTGAAGAAACCAAAATTACCCAAATACCCTAATTAATATCATCAAATCAAAACAATCCAATTGGATCCAGTGACTTAACGCCGCGTATTAAATCCATTCCTAAATTGACCAACCGGGTTAAATCAGGTTTGTTTTTAATTCTCGAAACCCACTTAAACCAACCTGGTTTTAATCGACCCTTACCAATCCGGTTCTCAAACCTAACCTGGTTTGATATGTAGACATGGTCCTCTACACCATTAAGGTCATGCCTACTTCATTATGTTGTTAAAAATTGACATAACATGGTTTCTATTATGTGAACCAAAAGTTATCTTTGTAAAACTTTATACAAATAATAATGAAATTGTCATACACTTTTACATGATATGAGTGTTTTATGCATGTTTATGTGTAATTTTATGAAACATGGTTGCTATAAAATTAGGGTAAAACTATAAAATAGACATGTATTTTTGAGATTGTCCGCTTAGATCCATTTACTTTTTGTTATGTTACTACACCAACGAACTTTCAAATTTGTCTGACTTTACCAATACGACAGTTTATCAAGATTGTATTTTGGATAAATAAGTATTTGGGCTTGCAACTGTTTTTACAATTCATAAAAAACACGTATGCTTCAAGTATTAGATAAAAATTTCTACATAAAAATGAGATAACATTAGTCTTATGAAATAAAAAATATTCTTCCATTATAGCTAATTAGCTTTAAAGACAACTTTATCCTGATAGGCTTATATGGTATAAAAAGATAATAGCTTGAGTTACGAGTTACGACTATGACGTAATTTACAATGATGGCGAGAAAATCGGCTCATTATTTATTCTTCGTCCAATTTGACGACATATTTGATATTAGCTTCATGAACAATACATC
Source organism: Chrysanthemum lavandulifolium (assembly GCA_022545495.1). NCBI lineage: Eukaryota > Viridiplantae > Streptophyta > Magnoliopsida > Asterales > Asteraceae > Chrysanthemum > Chrysanthemum lavandulifolium. The sequence goes on from CM040243.1 coordinate 15,978,526, forward strand.
ACAATATTAAATGTAGGCTAATAACCTATTAAAGATCATTGTCAAAAATGCCGCCGACAATGAACAAAAAATAATTTTCTGACATTAAACTCGACATGTTTGTCTTCAATTGAGTATTATGACAATTTTACCCTTCCAAATTACATAAATGGTCCTCTGGTTCATGAAATTCGATCCATCATCCATAGGCTAAATTACATAAATGGTCCATGTCGCTTGAAAAAATTAAGCCCATCATCCCTTACAACATATTCTAATTATCTTAACATTTTATTCGGATTAAAATCATTCAAGTCACAATAATCATGTCCACTTATATCATGTTACAACTTATATCATGTTCTTGACTATAACAGGTAAAAAATAAAAACCGACCAAACAAGAACTAGACGATGGTTGGTTTGTGTACTATAGCAGTCTATTAAACAATTTTCTAACTTCAAAGTAGAAGAAATCCACAAAAACATCCTGATAATTATTTTGTCATGGTGAAAGTAGAAGAAATCCACAAAATCAAACCGACATACAATTTTCTAACTTCAAAGTGAAGAAATCCACAAAATCAACAATTGGTGAAAGTTTAATGGTTAGCCCTTTTGATAAGAGCAAAATTAGAGAATAAGTCACTATTTACTCAATAAACCTATTCATTAAGGTCTAACGATTTATATAAAGGTAGATATGTCTCTCGACACGAAAGGGAACCAAATGACCGACGAAGTGATACTTACATCATCACCACAATATCAAAGAGGTGGATCGCTCTTTCTTCAAGATATATTGCTTTGCTCGTTGTTCACGGTGATATTCCAAGAGATGCCACAACTTCGGGATTGGTGAACTGGTTTTGATGTTCTCTGTGAAACCGGATCGATTGGATGAAGAGATTGATATCATTTGTACGATCGAGTAATGATTGATTGTATTTCGCTTTTTGTGCTTTGTTTTCAGATGCGACGGCTTGATATGTATTCGATCCGAGATATCGAGATGCGGTGATGATATTTTCCGGATGGGTGATGATTAGTGGGAAGAGATTGATATCATTTAGATCGATCGATGTGGGTGTAGTGAAACCGGATCGATCAGATGAAGAGATTGATATCATTTGTAATGTAGGATCATTTATATAATTTACCTTTTGGACAATGGATGCAATTTTTAAAAATTAAGGGTAAAATGGTCATCACAATTTTGTATTTAATCTTTATTACTCAATTGAAGACAACAATGTCAAGTTTAATGCCTGTAAGAACTATTTTTTTGCTCGCCACGCCGAACCGACATTCGCGATAAGTGATGACGCTTTTAGCAAAGTAGTATTTTATATCATTTAAAAAAAGTCGGTCTCTACTCACACGTTGGCTTCTATTCGTCTCCTACCCCAACCTTTTAACCTTTTTTATTAATTAATACAGTAAATCTTTATTTTAATATATTAACATTTAATTTTCTGTTTTTTATAGAATATTAAGAAGCCGTCTTGGATTGCATCAATGTTTTGAAATCCGGTTCGATCCGGTAGGGTTAGCCGGTTAAACATGTTCCGGCAAAAAAAAAGTCATTAAATCAAGTTTGTTTTTAATTCTCGAAACCCAGTTAAACCAACCGGGTTTTAATTGACCTGGGTCAACCCGATTCTCGAAACCTAACCGGGTTTGATATTGTATTAATGGTCCTCTACACCATTAAGGTCATGCCTACTTCATTATGTTGTTAAAAAATTCGACATAACATGGTTTCTATTATGTGATCCAAAAGTTATCTTTTGTAAAAACTTTATACAAATAATAATGAAATTGTCATACACTTTTATATGATATGAGTGCTTTTATGCATGTTTATGTGTAATTTTATGAAACATGGTTGCTATAAAATTAGGGTAAAACTATAAAATAGCCATGTATTTTTGAGATTGTCCGTTTAGATCCATTTACTTTTTTGTTATGTTACTACACCAACGAACTTTCAAATTTGTTCCGACTTTACCAATATGTATTGGGCTTATCAGTATTGTATTTTTGGATAAATAAGTATTTAGGCTTGCAACTGTTTTTACAATTCATAAAAAACACGCATTTTACACGTATGCTTCAAGTATTAGATAAAAATTTATACATAAAAATGAGATAACATTTTAGTCTTATGAAATAAAAAATGTTCTTCCATTATAGCTAATTAGCTTTAAAGAAAACTTTATCCCGATAGGCTTATATGGTATAAAAGATAATAGCTTGAGTTACGAGTTACGACTATGACGTAATTTACAATGATGGCGAGAAAATCGGCTCATTATTTATTCTTTGTCCAATTTGACAACATATTTGATATTAGCTTCATGAACAATACATCACAATATTAAATGTATTATTGTTAATTCATAACAGTTAGCAATATTTAGATAAACGCAATAACACAATAAGCTAATAAATGGTAGTGTATCTTTTAATTAAATATGTTTAATTAGCTTTTTAATATAAGGCTCACCATTATAGAATGGCCAAGAAACCAAATAATACATAATACGATAACAAACAAGAAACCAAAGATACTTCCATGATAATTTCTACACACACTTTCAATACAAAACTTACATACACATTGCCTTTATGACTCGATTCCCACAAATCGTGGCTTCCAAACCCAAATTAAATACATCGTCATACATTTGAAATGGTTTAGTTCATCTTGAATAAAATTAGGCAAGCACTTATTATACATCAGACTTGGGTCATAATTGATCATTGGTGGATTTGGGCTAGCTTGAATACTTAACCTAAATTTTGATTAATATTGGACCTATCCGAAAATTTGAGTTGGGCTGGTAATAAGGATTATCCTTTTAGGAGCTAAATATTGTTATACCAAATTTGGTTATGCCAAATTTTATTAATGATACTTAGAGCTAAAATTAAGTTGTTGTTTGAACTAAATTTTGCTAACTGCACTAAGGTTGGTTTTGGCCTTTCTAATTTCACGAGGTTAACTATTTCACATGGTTAAATTTTATACGTTAACGAAAATGTGGCTATAAAACACGCTTCGATTCGAAACCGATATTTAGAATAAAACTAAAATCGAACCGCGATAAGATGGTTTATCCGATTTCGGTTTTTTCGATTCGATTTTTTTAGTTATCATTTTTGTGGTTTCGGATTGAGCGGGTTGGATTGGTTTGTCGGTTTCACAAATTTATTTAACACCTATATCCATAAAACTTAGTTTTATATAAATCAAATAGATATTTTGAACAACGAAAAACATTGCTCACTAAAATATTTATTATCACAATTGTATAATAAAAAGATTGCCATTAGTTAAAGAGTTGAAATATGTCACATGAAATTCTTGATATCCGAAAATTTATTGTCAAAACAACATAATAAACTAAAATACATGATTCGCAAAAATTTTATTTCAGCAGTCTTCGCCGCAACGCTACGGCACTTCGCTAAGATGTATTATTATAACTAACATTATTGAAATTTACTTATTAATCAGAAAAAATATAGATTACCTTCATTTTTGGTAAACATTATGATAAGAGTTAATTGCATTTTTGGTTCCTGTGGTATGGCTAAACTGTAGATTTGGTCCCTAAAACTTTTAAAATGCACTTAACGTTCTCATTTTAAAGTTTTCGTTGCATGTTTGGTCCATGGGTCAAAGTTAAATGACTAAACTACCCCTCTTTCGATAGGAACCAAAAATGCAATTTACTCATTTATATTTTCTTTTCAGTTTTTACAAGATACGTCTTTGTGATTTGCACACAAAGTCACATTCAGTCCTTTTTTTAAATTTCTCTCACGAATCATCCCAATTGATTAGGTGTAACTCGGCTCACGTATTCCCCAGGATTGTCAATATAGTAGTCGGGGTAGTATAAATACCCCGACCTCATTTAATGTAAAACCAACTACACACACTCATATTTTTTACTCTGCTTTCCGACTCAAATATTTTGTTTATTCTCACACCGGAGCTTGTTCTTGAGATAACACTCAAGGCGAGGCTAACGTGTGCTTTGTTACGTGGGTAGGTGCTTAATGGACGTGTTTCATCCAATCCAAAGGAGTCGTACGTTGCTACACCGCTAGGCATGTTTTTGCTTCAACAGTTTCTGACTTTGATTGCTGAAAATCATGGCTTGCTACCCACTTGTCTTCTGTTCAAAGTTGGAAGACTTGCACTTTTAAATAGTAGTTATGCTTAGCGTTTAGTTTGTTTAACATATGTAATAAAGTATATTAGACCAAGCAATATATACTGAAACTTTGCGAAAGCATCAAAGAGATCCAAGATCTCGTCCAAGATTATGTGTTTGCTTTAACTTTGTTTAGGACTTGTTGTAGTTTATCAATCACACCACCAGTAGATTCTTTTACTGATGAGGAAATTTCTTTCGCTTTTTGATAACTAAACAAAATTCCATCTTTCTCTCAATTAAGTGGCTCATTTAGATATGTCTATATACCACATAATTTAATAAACAACAACCAAGTGAAGGCTGGAGGGAATTAAAAAAAAAAAAAAAAAAAAAAAAAATACCCATTTTTATCAACATACTTCACAAATACCCATTTTTTGTTAAAAAAACCAAAATACCCACAAAATCAGCAAGGTTTGCGAATCGTTAGAAGAATTCGCAAGGTTTGACCTTGCAGAGTCAAACCTTGCAAATTTTTAAAAATTGCTCTATTTCCTTTTGTTTTTCACGCTTAGCTCAAAACAATAAAGTTGTAGATATCTCTTTTCCCGTTTAGTGGCTTTTTGAATCACCTAAAAAGATGTTTGTATGATAAAGTTATTGACAAAATACCACACCAACTCTTTCTCGTTTAGTCGATGTGGTATTTGGGCTATAACTTTTTCATTGAACTTCTTTTTGCTTGATTAAATAAAAACCACTTGACGAGAAAAGAGAGATCTACAACTTTTAATGTTTGAGCTAAGTTGAAAACTGAAAACCGAAGGAAAAGAGAGCAAATTCCAAAAATTCGCAAGGTTTGCGATTTTTTTTAAAAAATTCGCAAATTCAAACGTTGCGATTTTTTGCAAATTGCTCTATTTTCCTTCGGTTTCATGCTTAGCTACGTAAGTTGTAGATGAGAATGTTATCGTCAAACTACCACAACAACTTTTTCTCGTTTAGTTGTTGTGGTATTTCGGCCATAACTTCCTCATACGAACTTATTTTTGCATGATTCAAAAAGTTGACGAGAAAAGAGAGATCTACAACTTTCGTAGCGTGAAAACCAAAGGAGATGGGAGCAATTTCCAAAATTCAGAAGGTTTTAAATAATCGCAATGTTTGACTTTGCAAAGTTAAACCTTGCGAATTTTATAGGTATTTCGAATTTTGTTGATACAAATTGAGTATTTTGTGAAGTATGTTAGTAAAAATTGGTATTTTTGTCATTTTCTTTCAAAAATGAAGAGATGTAAAAATGTGATTTTAATTTTGACGGAAAGTAGAGGTGAGATATAATGAAAATATTTAAGGGGAAGACTAAATTAACCAATCAAATCATTTAACGTTCCATAACAATGGTATTATGAAATATTTGACCAAAGATATTATGATCCTCCTTCTATGAAATTTTATGACGAGATATTATGAATTATTTTACCTTACTTGATATTACTTGATGCTATAGAGTAAAGATATTATGAATTATTTGACAGTACGTTTTATAGTAACAACCAACACACGAGAAATAGACTAGATATTATGAATTATTTGACATTACTTGATGAAAACGAGATTAATATCTTCGTCTTGCTCGACGAAAGAACATCGAAAACTTATTATGTCCGTTCACTTCAAAATCACTTGGTAATCAACATCCTTCTTTTAAACGTGCTAAATGTCACACAACTCATTTTTGTATGTATCATATCTAGCATAATTGAAATTTACTTATTAATCAAAAAAAATAAAAAATAAAAAAATAGATTACTTTCATTTTTGGTAAATATTATGATAATTTTGGATATTTAGGCAATCAAAAGTAGATATCAACCTAGTACAAAACACGAAAATATACAATCTAAATAGATGTCGCCAAATAAATGTTTGTGATTTTATTGTCATCAACTATTTTAGATAATTGTGATTTAAGTTCGGATACAAGTTAGAGAAATGTAAAGTTTACACTTGTTAAGCTAATATAGTTTCCAACCAACTTTAACAGTTTTCTTGACTGTCTAAATAATTTGTTTATAAACAGATTTTTTGGTCTAATTGTAACATAAGAAAATTTCATATAACTCTTTTTGATTTGCTTAGTTTTTTTGCGCCTAAAAACTAAATGTTATTCTTGAATTATAATACCCAAGCAATAAATGGTCAAAATACATTATTCGAAAAACAAACATGCACCATTTAAGAAAATATCAAAGATTATCATGATACCCTGACCCAAATTTCTAACGATAAAAACAAGAGCTAGACACTGAAAATAACATTTGTGTCTTCATTTATGATATTTGTCTTTGTATTTTTCGAATTTAATATCCATATATAATTTTTGAAATCAAAGAGATATCTCAATTTTATATGTGATCGTGAATTGAATGCTAAGATACATATAGATACATTGTAAGTTTGTAACAAAATTTCCTATTATTAAAAGTTTTGAGAACAAATAAATGTAAAATGAATCTATAAAACTATACAATTACAAAACTTTAACGGTATGCGCACAAAAGTATGACATATTGGGCAAGTTATCAAGTAGATCCATGGTGAGCATCGACGATCTAAGTCTAGCTGGTCGAGTAGAATAATCGTCTACCACCAATGGCTTGATCAGGGTCGTGGTCGTGGTTGTAGTTCGTTCAGTGACTCTAAGCCATTTCGCTTGCATGTATCGTTCTTTCCTCCACGGCCCCAAATGCATTTTCTTTTCCTTCATGCATTTTTTCGCGGCATTGCTCATAATTTTAACTAGGGTTTGCAATCTATCAAATTTTCCTACAAATACTTCGGGTAGTTTGCATACGAGACTATTGTACTCTTCACTTCCTTTCTTCATCGCAAATTGACCTCGCAATTCCAACTCGATCACCACCCTCACCTCGCCTTTTTTACTATTAGAATTGTCGATCACGTCCACAAACGTGTGTTCTCCTGATTCACAAAAAACATAATGTTAATTTGGTAACGACAACAAGATATTCCTAAACATACCAAAGTACCTACATGGAATTTTCTTAAACTGAGATAGATACTAAAAATGATTGATTTAGACTTTTTGTCACATATGCAAATTGAAGAAAAGTGCATTTGTGGTTACTATTAAACGAAAATGAAATTAAAAAATATCTACCTGCTGGAATATCTAACGAGCTTTTCCATTTGGACTTGCAAATTGCCGAATTGTAACCGGAATTTTGCAGCCGGTTACATACTTCTCTCATTCGGCAACTCCTACAACAACTCGAAATCGGTCTCGAGCAAGCACATACACTTTCGGTCATGTCGACTTCCCTAGTACTTCTTTTGTTATGTTTCGGATTTTTGATTCTAAACTTGTTGTCCTATATAACGTTGCCTGTCAAAAAATAATAACAAAGCTTGTTAGTACTTATAATAAAATACGTGACATCATTAAATACTCTATGATTAAGCTAACTTACATGTAAGTTTTGGCCTTGGGTCTCCCAAAAGCTTTTCTTATCTTCGACATCTTCGGGGTTTTCATTCTCTTCATCTTCGACTTCGAGTTGCTTGTCGCTCATATCATAGTCTAGAGACGAAAAACGGTTGCTTCTTCCTCAAGGAACCCAAATATCGAACCCGACAATTGCATCGGAGGGTTATCTACGACGTCGTCGTGTTTACTACTTGGTGATAGAACTCGATGGCTCATTGTAACTCGGGTGGTGGCTCTCCCCATGGACTAACCTAGCTCACAAGTTGCTACTTCTTGATACTAGAAAAGGGTTTCTTTTGTTGCAATGAGATTATTTGGAAAGTTTTTGTTATATAGGGTGATTTAATCCACGTGACAGGTTACTATTTGATGGTGGTTAACTTGAGGGTCAAAGTTGATGCGTTGTATCCACGTAGGTTTGATTCAAGCTACATGGTGATATGCTTCAAATATTCGGATTTCTATCATTATACCCATGTTAAGTTCTAAATGACCCCTTGAGCTTTCAAACTTGTTCAATGAAGATGTTAGTTTGTGCCTTGAGGGTCAAAGTAGACATTGGCTAGTTATGAAGTGGATTTAGGACCTTGTCATTGTTATAGTTTCTTTCTATTCTATTTGCAATGCTAATTACTTGTTGAATAACCAAACGCGTATATGTATCCAAGGATAAACAAGGATGACTTTCTTTTCGGTTGACAACATGTATACCCAATCGTACAATAGAGTGTTTTTCGTGTTATCTTACTTACACGTATGAATGTACATGAGATAACTTAGCTATATTACATGTCGATGAGCTTCAAATGAATATTTTATGGTTTCTTAGGTCAATTGATACAGTTATTTCGTGTTTATTTTGTTAGATTTACCGTTCATAAATCATAACCTAGAGAACCCTATGCCCCAAATAATGGATGAACTAACCCCTCGAGTTTTTATTCAAGGATTTGTTAAACACAACTGTAATGGTTCTATTAAAAAATAATGTATGCATGGATCATTGTACATAATCATAACCATCTTAACATGATCGATCACCACCTGGCGGTCCTAGTAGTAAGACATCACAATCTCCTTAGGTTTGTTGTCCAATCCTAACTAAGTACACATCTTGGGGATGGCCAGAAATGATCACAGAGATATCCTGATTAGGCTGCGTAGATCTTAGTTAAAGACTCACATTGTCTGAGTAATAGGAATTGAGAAACTGTTATTTGTTTATGATTATACAAGTTATAATTAGGGGTGTTCTTGGTTTGGTTTTCGGGTTTTTGGGTTGTATGGTTCTGGTTCGTCGGTTTGAAATTTTTATAAGCAAATGCTAAGTCAAACCAAACCAATTATAGAACGGATAAAGCTAAATCATACACCAAATTAGAATTCGGTTATGTTTCTGTTAAAACCATAAAACCAAATTCAAGTAAACTTCACAATATAATCTAGAAATCATTAATAAAAACATAAAAGTTTAAATAAGATTAACAATAAAGTTCTTATAAATGCTCAAGTAAAGCAATAAAATGTTTCACGACTTAACATATATAAGTAAATTAATGATAAGAGTACATGATACGGCATAAAAAAAAATTTAGGATCAAGTACGTTAATTCACTCAACAAGATATGCACCACAATTTTGATTTTAAGAAATTTTCTTTTGTTTTGAATATGTTTGAGACTTTAGGATTGTTGGTTAGAATAATATGATAGAAACTATATGTACAGTTTAATCTTTTTGTGCATATATAGATATTCGATTTTTCGGTTTGGTTTGGTTATATTTTGTCAAACCATACACCAAACGAAATACTGATTAAATATTTTGGTTCGGTTTCAAACCAAATCATACACCATTAAAAAATTCTGTTCGGTTTTATTCGGTTTCAGTTTATTTTATTTTCGGTTTATTTGGTGTCAAACCAAACACTGAGCACCCTTATATTATATGCATAGATGATAGTACAATTTTGAAACCTAGGTTTTAATTTTGTGAAGCTAAATCTTTTAACTTACCAACTGTAAGTGTAACATCCCGTCTTCTCAGACCACAATATTGCTCGCTTTGTCCGGAGGCTCATGACGTTGTTTTTGTGACCCTCATGTGAAGATTTTCTGTCATGTTACTAAAACCAGTACTACTTTCACATGAGCACGCTTAACTACACAATTACTAAAAACTCTACCCACAATAGACCATAAAACGCGTTGTGTCATTGTAAGGCGTAAGTTTACTATGAGGCCATGAACCCATCATCTCTTTGGGCTACAACTTATGTGAGATTTGACTAGGATGTTACACTAAGAGTTATAAACTAAAGAGTCAAAGTTGAAATTTGTAAATACTACGTGTACCATTTTATGAACATGTCCTAAAACATAGAGAAACCATATCCTATCACATATTCCAATCTGTCGTTCACGATTTGTCGCGTGCGGCCATGTGGAACTAGCTTGTGGGCCAATCTCGATCGACAGCCTGTATAGGTAACGATGAATGTATGAGGACGTAATCCTAATCCTAATCGTTTAAGTTGTTAAAGAGTACTACGTTTATCTACCAAAATGTGGGTTCCATGCTTATAATAATAATAATATAGTCACCTAATCAACTTTATCATAAAATTTGGATATAATACGCGGCGTAAAGCTCATGATTTTAATTTCCTAAGTGGACTTAATTGACTATAATGACCTTGTTGTCAACTTGATTTACATAGGCAAAGGGTGTTTTTGTCATTTGCATATGGTCATTATCGTGGACTGCAATTATTGTGTAAGAAATGTAGAATATACCATGGAATACATTTCATGTTCTTTGTACATTTAAATAAACCACGTATATTCCTTGTGTGGTTTTACGTGTTAATAAATCGTGTTTACATTTGTTTCTTGAGACAAAATTATAGGAAAACATGCATTTTGCATAGTTTATTGCAATGTCAAACTTAATTAGAACATGAGATAGAAATGTTTTAGTATGAGTGGTTGGAATGAACGAGTGGGTGAGCTCGCGCGTTACTGCGAGAGTGCATCGACACCACTAAATCAACTAAATATACACATCCAACTGGACTCTAACTGATGTTTGTCCATAAACGTACAGTAACTTAAATAAGTTTGGCGTACCAACAATTCAAGATCATTTTTCGACAAAGCCTGCTCTTTCTCTGGAATGTGTACAATCACACTAAACACATCATTTATTAACATCATTAGGAAAGCTACTACAACCACAAAAAGAAAGCGACTCATTCAACCCAACATTGTGTTAACAGTATGCAAATTATAGACCACCAAACCAATAAAAAGTTCAAGAAATTTCTCAAACACATAATCAAAATCGAAAACTTGCTCCACTGCTTCATTTGTAGGCACATCTTTTATAATTATTGTGTTTTTCGTTCTTGATCTTATAATACAGATAAGCAATTTTGACCAATAGCTATAAAGACAGTAATCTTACCCGGTTAATCAAAGAAAGAATGCGACCATTGGGACTGTCAATAAGAAATTCGCCAATTTTTGAACTCAACTCTGAGGTGTAATTCTCATTCTTTCTATCATGAACAACTCTGTCATAATAGTTTAGCGTTGTTCCAAAGCCAATATCTGATATCCAGTCGTATTCCTTTAATACTTGTGCTTCACCTTGTGGCCGGTCATCCCAAACCTGCACCTATAAATAGTTATTTCAAGTGCATATTTATTCCCTCTTATTTATTGTCTTCTTACTTGGTCGATAACTTTTTAAATGTTACTGCTAGCACTCTATTTCGAATATGGGTAATCATGCTATGGCTAGTAAGTTTCATAGTTGTGACCAATTTTGGATCTGCCATTTTTACACGTAACGCATCCACCAATTCAAAAAAGTATCTTGCACCTACAACACCATTCAAAACAAATCTTTTTTGCCTAATGCTTTGTCTAGACTAAGGTCTTTTTCAACGACTTTAGCTAGGGCTGTGCACAAAACCGAAACCGGACCGAAAATCGAGCCGAACCGGACCGACCATTTTCGTCGGTTTCGGTTCTATGTATTATCGACGGTTCGGTTGGTCCACCCAAACCGACCAAACACGCACCTAAAGATGTAAACTGGCCGAACCGACACAAACCGAACCGAACCGATTCGGTTAGGTTTCGGTTCATGTTTTTGTGAAATTCGGTTCTCGGGTCACGTCGGTTCGGGTCGGTTCTGGACCTTTGCTCAACCCTACTTTTAGCTACTAACGAATGAACCCATTACCTAACATGCCCATCATGATGCCGATAACATCAAAGTTATACAAAAAAATGTACACTATTACACATATTTCGTCGTATAAACAACAATCTACGTTATTGAAACATATTTTTTCCTTTTATAAAATAGCTTAAACAACAATCAACGTTATTGAGACAAATTTTCTTCTATAAAATAGCTTAAAAACAATAACAAAAGCCGCATAATAACACACATTTGACAAAATAAGCAATAATCGGTGCTATTAAAACAAATCCATTACACATTTTCAACCAAAAAACATAACAAAATGTATAAAATATATGGAAAACTAGAAGGGAGGGGGTTGAATAGTTTTGCCAATTAAAACTTCCTTTAAACTATTTAGATCGACTTATGTCAATCTATTTGGATGTGTATGTTGGATGTTGATAAACAAACATATAAAGGTATGTAATGAAAGATAAGAGAAAGAAGCACAAAACCACAACGCGAGTATTTATATTGGTTCGGCTACAAGGACACCTTCCTTGACCTACTCCACTCCCCGAGTCACCTATTCGAGAGTTCGTAAACACTACACCAATCTCCTTATGGCGGAGAAGCCTTCACAACGTCGCCTACCCTTTTTCCGGTGCTAGGCTAACCACCGAGTTCTTTCACTCCAAGGTGAACCACACCTTCACAACGTCGCCTACCCTTTATCAAGTACTAGGCTAAGTACCTAGTTCTTTCACACCAAGGTGAACCACACCTACACAACGTCGCCTACCCTTTATTAGGTACTAGGCTAAGCACCTAGTTCCATTGCAATGGAGAAACTACTTTCCAACACTACACCAACGACTAATCCCAAAAGAGATAAACTCCTTTTTACAACATCATCAAGGATATCAATATCCTTGGATCTAATACTAATCTATCTTGTACATCGAAACACACCATATCCAATGTACATCTAAGGCATCTTTCACTAATGCCTTTAACTAGATCTTCAAGACACCTTTCACTAATGTCATTTGTCTTGACTTCTAAGCACCCTTCAATAATGCTTCTAGTCTTGACTTCTAAGCACCTACCACAAGTGCTTATGATATGGACGATAGATACCCTTCACTAATATCTTCGTCATGACACTTGAGACACCTTTCACAAATGTCTTCAACACTTATTAGGAAAAGAAAAACAATCACCAACAAGAAGACTTCAGTAGTCTTGATGATGAGGAAGCATGGCAACTCATGGACTTGAGCTTGCTCGACTTCAAAGGTGGTGATCTTGCCTTTAAGAGGAACCTAGAAGATCACACAAAAATAAAACTACAAACATAGATCTCTTGGATCTGAGGTTAGAGAGTTTTTAACTCTAGGGGAAAGTATGTTAGAAAAGGGTGAGAAACAATGAAGAAATGGCTCACTATTTATAGAGGAAAATTTATCGTTCCCGGATCCTACGGATCCTTCCACAAGGATCCGTCTAGCGTAAAGCTAGGGATCCGTGGGACGCCCTCTTTACCCATGGGTATTTTGGTTATGGGTCATGGGTTGATCCATGGGTCTTTAGCTAGATACAATGTATCTCTTGAGTGCAATGCACCTAGTCACATGGGTATGGGTCAAAACCATGGGTTATGAATATTATCCATATATGATATAAGTATGATGTCATGCAATGGGTTATAGGTCAAGCTCTATGGGTCATGGTCTTTGGGTTGTACCCAACTACATTTAATGTATTTGCCCAATGGGTTATGATACTTAAGTTTCTACCCATTTATATTACCCAATATACTATATACTAGTTATGTATATATTTTACCTAAATATGTAAACAGTAGTTGTTGTACATATGTAATATTAAATCATAAAATCATTTATACTTGTTTTAGTGTTTTATGTGAATATGTTAGAAACTATTAGTTCAAACCATTTACGATTTTATTTGTTTCGTTAAAATTATTTTACGCTTGTTATCGACAAAACATTGAAGATCGTAAAATATAAATAAACATTTTACGGCTTATTTGTATTAACAATCTCCCTTTTGTTGATGACAAACATAAAATTATTTTAAGGAAAAGCTAAAATTGTAAAAGTTTGAATTTGCGCTTTTACTTTCTTCTCCCTTTTGTCGAAACAAAAGAGCTTCGAAGGAAACTAACACATTGTTTTCGGAAAAAAACATGTGAAAGAAATAAAAAGAAATTGAGAGCAAGTAACGGAAAGGATCTCGTCTTTACTCCCCTCGACGAGTGCATCCCTATGTAAGGCGCCAAGAAAGTAATACTAAGCTAGTTTGTTTGCAACTAGGTTTGCAAAGATTTCGCCTAAGTGATTTAACGTGTCCCCTTGATGATTGCAATTTTGCAAGGGATGTCAATAAATGTAATCCTAATATTGCAAGTAATTTGCAATGTATTGCTTTGACACAAAGCTCCCCTAGCTTTAGGTGTCAAAGTCTTCAAGTGTAGATTGAATAACTACAAAACAAAGGTTAGAAAGCAAGTATAATTCACAATTTCGCAAATGTGGTCCAAGTTAGTAGAAAAAAATAGTTTATCAGATCACGGATCCCACGATTCCCTCCTAGTAGGGATCCGTCCAGGCAAATTAGAGGGATCCGTCTGGCTGATGAATAAATTCAGCAAATGGTGGTATAACAAATAATGTTATCTCAAAAGTGAGATATGAATACAACGTAATCATATACGTAGAAATATAGCAAGTAGCATGTAATTTCATTTAATAAAACTAGAGTTATGATATACATGACTCTAAAAACTAAGAAAATAAAAAGTACATGACTAGGAATTTCTAGACCAACTATCGCTTGATGCTAAGACACCACTAAAATCTTCTAGCTCAAGTTTTGTTTAGGTTTAATCTCGTCTAAACGTTCAAGGAGATGATAGAACATGAAATGTTGGTCTTCTCGTACTTCATGTATCAAACTTTCAACATGTTGACAATGATAACAATCTTTGTCATGGCTAGGTAGTGGTGGTGAAAGAAATGAAATGGCTTGATGCGAAGGACAAGTGAAGCGGCTTGGAGCTTCAAACGACGGAGGATTGATGGAGGCGATTTGAGAATGGCTCACCAAGAATGATGGTGGTGGTAGAGAAGTGTCAACTTCCATATGGTCGGGTGGTTGACTTTGATGATTTCTCATAATCCAAATGGGATTATATGATGGAAACGGCGAAAAGGAAGTCGGGGCTAGTGTTGACTCAACACCTTGATTTTGTACCATTATTCCTCCTAATGAGGAGAATGTTATCGGCGGAGGAGGATGAGATGGCCTAGGAGGCAAATCCTCTAAATTGTAGAGGTGTGGTGATGATAGTGGAGATGTAAAAGAAATAGTTCTAGGAACCAATGGTGATGGTTTAGTAGAGATGATATTGTTTGGCCTAGGAGGTATAGTGGTGTTTGGCATAGGTAGTTTTGTGGGTACTATCCTTTTAGGAATTGGTTTGATTGGTTGAGAAGAGATCCTTGCATTTGTTGGCTTGACCGGAGATGATTCAGTTGAAGAAATTTCGTGTACAACACGAGCAATTTTCTTGGGTGGTTACTACTTGGAGTTTTCCTTTGATGAGATGATTTCAAGAAGTTTGTAAGGGTTTCTTAAGTGCTGAAAATTAGGATGAAGGTGATGACTATGGAAGTCCTAAAATTGTGGTTTATAAAGCAAGAGATTTGGCAAGTGCATTTAAGCCTTAAGCAACTAAAATTCATTGGAATGATTAACATGCACAAGAGTTAACTTCAGAGTTTGTACTGATCTAGGAACTCATTTAAGATGAGATGGAGTGTTTGAGTTAGAAAGATGAGTTGAAATGATTGTTCTAGCAAGGTTTGACATAATCTGTCATCCGGATCACACGGTTCCCTCCTCAAAGGGATCCGTCTAAGCTAATCGTAGGGATCCGGCTCTCAGAAGCTATGAAAGAGTAGAAATGATGTTTCTAAGGTCTAAGATTTATATCATCTTGAGTGTTTCAGTCCTCCTAAGTGTCTTAAATGAAGGGGTGCTTAAGTACTTGAAAGTAATGAGTGATGTAGCTAATGATTGCCTTTTATGAAAGGAATTGGAACTTTCATGAGTACCAATGAATGAACAAGGATGACACTAAAGATGAGAGTGTCAATTGAAGCTAAATGATCCTAAAGATCAGATAGTGACTTAGATTAATCCTTTTGGAGAATATCCTAAAGGCTTAAGATGGAAAAACTAGAATTTGATCAATTTCGACCAATTTTGACGTAAGGATGATTATGATCAATTTTGCTATAAGAGGTTTCCAACGTTTAGATATGAGGGATCATGTGAAAAATGATGTGTGAGCTTGAGAGCGGAAGAGTAATGGATTAAAGTGAAACGATAGATCTACAATCGTCTTTGAGTATGACCTAGGTGAGTTATGTGTGAGTAGGAAAGATCTACTTAACTTAATAAGGACTTAATTTGCCTTAAGACAGTATGTCAAGCTTAGTGTGAGGTTTTCTAAGGATATGTTTGAAATACAATGCTTGCAATTACATTTTCTGTTTGCCGGATCCCACGGTTCCCTAAATGTAGGGATCCATCTAGCACAAACTTTGGGATCCGTCCATCTGCTAAGCATAACCTTTACTAAAGGTATGCAATGATCTTGACAATGCATTATATTCCAAGGTTAGTTTAAAGGGGTTCTAACACTAAGATATCAAATGTAAGATGTTTGTATTTCATGAGTGAAATTGGATTACATTGATAAAGCACGAGTACAAAAAGATTGATCCTATTTGAAAGACTACTAAGTTCCTTGAGCGTTTTTGCTAGAAGGATCATCACGTGGTTGATGAGTGTTGGTGGAA
Source organism: Chrysanthemum lavandulifolium (assembly GCA_022545495.1). NCBI lineage: Eukaryota > Viridiplantae > Streptophyta > Magnoliopsida > Asterales > Asteraceae > Chrysanthemum > Chrysanthemum lavandulifolium. Next base: position 15,995,276 of record CM040243.1, read on the forward strand.
TCAAGAATGAAGAAAGTCTTCATGAGAGATATGTTTAGCTGTTCCATCATCTTGTTCACAAGTACGTACAACGGACTTTGAAATTGAGGATGAAAGTGCATAACGTTATGATAGAGGCGCGTCAAGAACATTCCATAAGGAATGAGTTTATTCTTGGAGATTTGAAGATTTACACCGCCTTGTAAGAAGTAGGCGTAGATTGTATGGTTGTTGTGTTAGCAAACAATACATTATGTGAGCACAACAAACGGAAGGATTTCGATTTCCTAAGACTCCAAATATTTTCACGTAGGATGAGTGCAAAGGGCTTGTACTCTTCTCGGTTATCCCGTGTGAAGATAATGTTTGGATCGGAGTAATATGGTCGAGGTTTGCATATTATGCGATGTAAATCTTCCGGGAGGGTATGTGAACAATATGGACTATTTTCTTTACAAAAGTTGAAGAGAGAATCAAGAGACCAATCTTCGGTGAAGGCACATTGTCCATGATTTGGAATTCTGAGGATGTGAGCAAAATGCCCAAGGGTTAAAGTAACCTTTTGGTTTTTGATATAAAACCAAATGGATAGAGAGCGATCCTCGTTACGAACGAGTTTAACTTGACGGAAGAATTCCATTATGAACCTTGGACATATCTTCTCGTTGATTTCAAGAAGACATTCTAGTCCTATGGCTCGGAAGGAGGTATTGATACCTTCTTCGAATTGTAAAGAGGTGTCTACAATACGTCCTTCGTGGAAGTGACGGTTTTCGAGATTATTGAACCCACGGACATGATTGCCAGGTGTGTTGGGCTTAAGGGAGATGTTCGGAGTGTAGACGCTAGTGAGTGAAAAATCAAACTCATATTCATGCGTCATAGTTGAACCTATAGAAATGATGAGTTAATAGAAAGTGATGTTTGTGGTCAACCAATGATTATCTAACGTTTTTACTAGATTTTTATTAACAATGGGTTTTTAACAACAATGACACTTAACTCACTTATGGTTTTGACATTCTAGTGGAGTATTGCTTATAGAAGAAAAGTGGTTTTTAGTTTGCATTAAAAAAAAAAAAATAGTTGTTCTCCAGTAGGACGGTTCCCTTTGAAAAGGGATCCGGCTAGTACATTTGTCGGGATCCGTGGATTTGTAGTTACAGAAATAGATTTTATGATGAAAAACATAGGTTTTTGGATCTCATAGTTTTATACCAAGATAAGGGTTTTAGCCTACATTTAGCATGCATACATGACTTCTAATGTATCACGAAAAAAATAATAGGAAATGATAAACACATTATGACAATAACCTAGATAAACTAGATTATTAGTAATATTTCATTTCATTGCTAAGGATGATACAAATGATTGTGTATATAACCCCAATGTAGATTAACAACACAAAGTATATGTCTCCGTATGTGAACTTCATCATAGGGAACACAAGTGCAATGAGTGTTAAGGCGATGAGTACGAGGGCGATGTAAACCATGTTGAAGACGATTCGTCTTGGTTTCGGTTGAGATGAAATGGAGAGGATAATGAAGTTTTGAGTGAGAGGAAATTTTTGAAATTGGAAGATTTGAAAAAGTGGGGATTTGATAAAGTGGACGTCGAGTGGTTTATTTATGGGGAAGGAGAATTTTTGAAGTTTGTGTTTTGTTTTATTATTGGATTAAAAGAAATAAAACACAAGTTTTATATACCACGACTATAGACGAGAAAAATAACACGTATGTGAGAAAAAGGCTTCCTAATGAAGCTTCATGTAATACATGTATATACACAAAAGATATAGATACCTAAATAGGCATACTTAATTATCAAGCAAATGTCATTTTATAGATAAGAAGAAAATCATACCTCCAGCGCACTTAGGAATGTCTTTACAAATGACACAACAAATGTCACTTAGACGATTCCGGCTCCTTTGTGTTTAAGATACCTTCTTAAGGAAGGTATTCTTGTTACCAAGTAATTCCTATAGCTTGGTGGGTATGAGCTTTGACTAATCAACATGAAAAGGAAGATTAGAGCATTTTAAATAGGAAATAAATAATAAGAAATGTTGTCATCTAATCAACATCCAAACAAAGGGTTTTAACAAACATGGTGTTTGTTTTTATAAAAAAAAAAACCTTCTTTGTAGTTTTCAATTAACTATGGATCGTATCAAGTTTTTAAAGAACAATATACTTCAAGAAACTTGGTAACGAAGCTCTAATGTCAATTGTGGAAAACTAGAATGGAGGTTGAATAGTTTTGCCAATTAAAACGTCCTTTTAAACTATTTAGATCGACTTATGTCAATATATTTGGATGCGTGTGTTGGATGTTGATAAACAAGCATATAAAGGTATGTAATGAAAGATAAGAGTAAGAAGCACAAAACCACAACGCGAGTATTTATAGTGGTTTGGCTATAAGGACACCTTCCTTGCCCTACTCCACTCCCCGACTCACCCACTCGAGAGTTCGTAAACACTACACCAATCTCCTTATGGCGGAGAAGCCTTCACAACGTCAGCCTACCCTTTTTCCTGCTAGGCTAACCACCGATTTCTTTTCACCCAAGTGAACCACACCTTCACAACGTCGCCTACCCTTTATCGTGTACTAGGCTAAGTACCTAGTTCTTTACACCAAGTGAACCACACCTACACAATGTCGCTTACCTTTATTAGAACTAGGCTAACACCTAGTTCCATTGCAATGGAGGAACTACTTCCCAACACTACACAAAAGACTAATCCCAAAGGAGATCAAATCCTTTTTACAGCATCATCAAGGATATCAATATCCTTGGATCTAGTACTAATCTATCTTGTACATCGAAACACACCATATCGAATGTACATCTAAGGCCCCTTTCACTAATGCCTTTAACTAGATCTTCAAGACACCTTTCACTAATGTCTTGTGTCTTGACTTCTAAGCACCCTTCAATAATGCTTCTAGTCTTGACTTCTAAGCACCTATCACAAGTGCTTATGATATGGAGGATAGATACCCTTCACTAATATCTTCGTCATGACACTTGAGACACCTTTCACAAATGTATTAAACACTTATTAGGAAAAGAAAAACAATCACAAACAAGAAGACTTCAGTAGTCTTGATGATGAGGAAGCATGGCAACTCATGGACTTGAGCTTGTTCGACTTCAAAGGTGGTGATCTTGCCTTTAAGAGGAACCTAGAAGATTACACAAAAACAAAACTACAAACATAGATCTTTTGGATACGAGGTTGAGAGTTTTTAACTCTAGGGAAAGTATGTTAGAAAGGGTGAGCAACAATGAAGAAATGACTCACTATTTATAGAGGAAAAATTCTATCGCTCCTCGGATCCCACGGATCCCTTCCACAAGTGGATCCGCTCAGCGAAAGCAAAGGATCCGTGGGACGCCTCTTTACCCATGGGTATTTTGGTTATGGGTCATGGGTTGATCCATGAGTCTTTAGCTAGATACAATGTATCTCTTGAGTGCAATGCACCTAGTCACTTGAGTATGGGTCAAAACCATGGGTTATGGATATTATCCATATATGATATAAGCATGATGTCATGCAATAGGTTATGGGTCAAGCTCCATGGGTCATGGGCTTTGGGTTGTACCCAACTACATTCAATGTATTTGCCCAATGGGTTATGATACTTAAGTTTCTACCCATTTATAATACCCAATATACTACATACTAGTTATGTGTATATTTTACCCAAATATGTAAACACTAGTTGTTGTACATATGTAATATTAAATCATAAAATCACTTATACTTGTTTTAGTGTTTTATGTGAATATGTTAGAAGCTATTAGTTCAAACCATTTACGTATTTTATTTGTTTCGTTAAAATGATTTTACGTTTGTTATCGACAAAACATTAGAAGATCGTAAAATATAAATAAACGTTTTTACGGCTTATTTGTATTAACAAAATACATTAATATTTATTAAAAAAAAAGAAGTTAAAAGGGTATCTGAAGAAGATGCTTAGAAGCGTGAATGATGTAGATACAAATCAAGCCATTTGACGTAATCCTGATCTCATTCTCGTTAATCGGTATATCTTTTTTCTTTTGTTCAATTTTTATGTACCTATCAATTTTCTTGAGACATATATCTTCATAAGTTTCAAAATATGCAAACAAAATAGTTAAGTTTATTCAAGCTTCTACGATTGCAAAACCGCTGTTATCTCACGCAGCTAGCCAATTGTGAATGACCAACCAGAAGAAACTCAAAACAACACACACCAAATTCAATTTAAGATCGAGGAATATAGGGATTCCTCGGGTCGTTAAGTCCCACGGAGGATGAATTGGTGTATAAACACTTGATCGATGATAGAATGATCACTAAGGATAGTGATCGAAGGTTTTGATGAATAATTACCTAAAGAAAAGATCTATAAATTAAAGCGACTTAAATGCAAATTAAGAAAATTAAAAAGATAAAATATATTAAATAAACGCTATCACTAATTTTACAGATCGATGAACGTTTATTTTATAAAACAAAATAACTTAAATAAACTATTTTAACTAAAACGTAAACTCAAAAGATCTAAAAACGTGGTCTAAAACAAAAACGAGCGTTACGTTTAAAAATTACGCTGGAACGCAAGCAAAAACGTAAAATTTATGAAATAAAAGGCCTACGAATGTGAAACTAATTTTCTTACGTACTATTTGATAAAAGAAAATTTTACAAAAAAGAATTATATTTTTCTGATTAATTTTATTTATTATGAATTAAATACTATAAAACACTAATTAAATGATTAAAAATATTAAAACTAATTAGAAAAATCTGCAAAAATCATAGAAACTACTTTACACTACGGGAATCTAAGAAAAATAAAAGGGATCATGACTTTTACGGATAAGTCGTTAATAAGCTATTAAGTGAATAAGCTAGAGGTTATACTGAATCACTTAAATAAGTAACAAGTGCAACACTTAACGCAAAAGACCCAAGGCGCAATTGGTTACTGTGTACACTTATAAACACTCTCATAAAGGGGAGGTCTCGTGTTCGAGCCCCGCCACCCCTTTTGCAAAACATTTTATTTTTGGAATTTTCTTTTACAAACTTTTTAAGTACATTAAGATAAGCATATTTTATAATCGAACTTTTATGAAAACTACCAATAAGCTCGTATTGTCGATGGTTTCTTCACATTGGCTAAAATAAGAAATAAGCACAAGTAGTAAGCTAAATTGACTAATAAGTCGATAAATAAATATAAGCTAACCGAAATAAGCTAAACACCGATTTAAAAGCTAAAAGGAAACCGAAAAGCATAATGAATAAGACTTAAGCACTTAATAAGCATCAAATAAGCACAAGCTTATGTGATTCATGTAACACCTATTAGAGTTTCAAGGCATTTTCTAGCTTATTTTTAAGCCAGCTAAATAAGTCGGAAAATAAAATGGAACACAGGAACTAACTAGTTTACCTGTTAAGCTATCCAAAAAACTAAAAAGCTAACTGTAGAGTTTACTAGAGGGCTTTTAATGAGCTTATGAAAAAGTCTATAAACACTGAATTAATTATGAATTAGTTAAAATGGACAAACCTATAAGCCATAAGCAGGCTTATCAAATAAGCTTTAAATTGAAAAATAAACATTGGTACTTTGAGACAGCTAGGTTGGCTTTCTAAAAAGCTAAAATACATAGGATAAGGTTGGCTAATAAGCTCTGTAAGAGCTTATGAATCTATATAGCTAACTGGTGCACAGGGGATTTTTGACTTTTTAATTTACACTATATATTTGACTTTTATGAACTTTAGATTGATTATACTAGCTAATTATGTTGTAATAAGTTATATTAAGACTGAATTAAAAGATTATAACAACTTCTAAACACAAATCCATGAGCACAGAACATGAAATTTCAACAGTTAATGCATGAGATTAGATTAAAAGGATTTTTGACTTTTAACTTTTAACTGAACAAGGACTGGTTTTCTTTGTTTAACTGAGATATTAGGTACTAAGGTGACTTGAAACAAGTACAAACAACACCTCAAACAACCTCTAGGACAGTTAACTGCATAAATCCAAACACTACTTAAGAATGCAGTTTTGAAGCTTTTAATACTAAAATAAATCTGTAAACTAAGAAATCCATTTATTATCTGATATTAACTATTTTAAAACATATTAAAGCTAAAATTAACAAGACTATGATACTTAAATTAAGAAATGTAAATTTCAAGAAATGGCTTACAAATTTAGTTAATGCACAGGACAAGGAAATATGGACTGAGAATCACTCCTATAGCTTACCAATAAGCTCTAAACCATTAATCCATCCAAAATTAGCTCTGCCCATTATCTTGATCATTTCTTATAGACTTTTTATTTTTAACTAATATTTTGGTATTTTGATAATTTTGAAATTGCTAAGTAAAAGCGATTTGTTAAGGTACTCTAAGAGCTTATAAGCTTTTTCAAAAGCTTATATGAGCTTAAGTAGCAATTACAACAACTATTGACAACATTTGCAATTTATGAGAATTTAACATAGAAACTAACATAAACTGAATTCGTTCACAAAAACTGAAATTAACATTGGAATTAAGTTTTTATTACAATAAGATGACTTAACAAAAAGCTTGAAAGCTTTGAAATATACTGGAAAGTCTTAAAAACTTAAAACGACATTACCTAAACTAATCTACTCTACTTGGTCTTCTCCATTGCACCTTTTTCCCTTTATATTGATCTTTTCAACCTTTTGTCGACACTCTGAATCTTTCCCACCATTTTACAGCCATTGGATCTTCTTAAATCATCCAAATCGTCCAAGTGGAGTTTGGCGGGAAAAGTCATTTTGGGTGGTTTCGCATTAATTGAGTTTGGTTGTATGTAGAGGTGGAGGGGTTGGTATGGTGGGAAGTGGTTGGAAAGGTGGTGATGAGGTGGTGAAACCAGTGAGGGAATGAGTGGTAGCAGTGTTGAGATTGAAGATGGTGAGCAAGACAAAGCGGGGTGTTTTTATTTTAAAATATGGGCTTGGGTATTGGATTGGGTTTGGGCCGGTGTTGGGTGGATAATGGTTTGGATTGGATTTTGAATGTTTAATAACACAAGGGTCTGTTTGGTGTAGCTAGTAAATACAAGGACCAAAAATGTAAATCTGCCAAACATTAAGGACTGAAATTAACAATCTTCCAAAGTTCACACAAGGATCAAACCTGCCATATAAGAATAGTACAAGGACCATTTGCATAAAATTCCATTTTTTATAATTCCAAGGACCTTTTATGTCATTTTTGAAACTCCAGGGACCAAACTTGTATTTTCTCAAAACTTTTCTCATAAGGACCATTTATGTCAAATATGAATAGTACAAGGTTTATTTTGATCAATTTCAATTTTAAAACCTTAAGGACTATATTTGACATTTTTCAAACTCGAGGGACTAAAGTTGTAATTTTGCAATTTTTGATTTCAAGGGCTTGTTTTGACAACTTATGAATCCCTAAGGACCTTTTGTGATATTTTACAAGTTTTGAATTACAGGACTAGATTTGACAACTTTTGTAACTTGGGGACTAAACGCCAATTATGCAAACTTGATACGCTTTTTCATCGATTTTGATGTTTTGCATTTAAAACATATAAAACACTTGTTTGTGATATTTTAATCATTTTGATATGTTTCGAGTGTTTTCGGATGTTTTTGCGGTTTAAAGGTATGAAAATGATGAGTATTTAGACACTCATCAATCCCCACACTAAGATATTCTAGTCCCTAGCAATGATTTGAGAAAATTTAATGGATTTTATCTCTTTACCAAAAGCCATTACTCGGAGTAGCCAATTGTTTTGATTCAAGTAAGAACCTTGGTACAATGATAACCAAATGATTTTGAGCAAATCATAAGTCGTGAGCTGATTTGATTTGTCTTTACCAAGTCGTACCCTCCGGACTAGCCAACTCTTAGATAAATTATCAATATTATCTTTGGTGAGCCGATTACCAATTATGGATTTTCAATCGCCTTTACCACAAGCCATAAACTTGCGGGCTAGCCAACTCTTTACTTTTTAGGATATGGTGAGTTGAACACCATACAATTTTGGGCAAATTGCAAGCCATAAACGGATTTGAGATATCTTTACCAAGAGCCGCTTGCTCTCGGATTAGCCAATCCTTATGTGGGTTAGACATGGTGGACTGATTACCATTTGTTGTGTTTAGTACATAGTACTTCCACTAAATAAAAATTTTAAAATTTGGCCATTTTGGGGAAAAGGGACTAAAAGGGTACATTTATGATCAAATTCGCTGCAATTTCCCCCACACTTAGAAATGAATATTGTCCTCAATATTCAAAGTACCTACCGTAATCAAACTTAGAACGAAAAGATAACATTACTAGCTAAGTGTAGAAACACAACATTTATTCTCTTTTAATATTTACAATTTTCATTCATTTTAAGGTCTATATACAACATGTGGGTATCTCCCACACTAGGGTGGTACACACGGTGAAAACCCATGTTTAACTATCGTTTTTGATTACCGAGTCGCTAGCTTGACTCGACCCCAATTAATTTGTTCATGGGAAGCAAGTGGAAAAGAGAATCTCCATCTGACTTTCACTCAAGATGTTTGTATAAACATTGAAGCACGTGAAAGTTCCACACCGATGAGATATACACGTAACCGCTCAAAATGATAAATGAAAATGCCGATCAAAAATAATGTCTTCATTCCAGAAGGAGTGAAGAATGAGAAGCTACGGATAGGTGAAGAAGAGAAAGAAAGTCATGATAATAATCTTGACTAACTCATCATCATCAAAAGGAGAATTCATGATAGCATGAATCTTATCAGTTAAGCTCAATTGGTCTAGACATATCCCGGGTGTGTCTAGATCAAAGTAGAAGTTATCATACTCCGGTAGAGATATGATATGAGTGAGTTCACAGGAGAACTCCTCAAAGGAGAATGATTCATATTCAGGATTGATTTGAATGAGTTCAATGGAGAACTCCTCAAAAGTGAATGATTCATAATCGGGGAGAGAATTATGAGAATGAAAAGTGGTACTGCCACTAATCTTCTCTCCCATATTATCAAAACAGAATGCTTCCATTTCCGGAATAGAATCATCGGAAAAAATGTCACTATCCTTTATGGGGATAGGAGATGAAATGGGTTTTTCTTTGAAAGCCTCGATTTTAGAAATGAGAAGACTGACATTCAATAATGTTGCTCGAAGTGCTTCATCTTTGATTTCAGTGTTAGTAACTTCATCATTCTCTTCTTCTAAGCTAACAAGCTTAGAAGGTAAATCTTCCACATAAACGATGTCTCCACAAGATAACGAATCATCATCATTAGAATCGGAGAATATCTCAACATGATCTTTTGGGAAGACAAGATGGGTAGGGATATCACACAAATGCTCGAGAATTCCCTGTGACTCTCTTGGGATTGGGATAAGGGTCTCAACACTAGACTTTATGAATTCGTCCGATTCCTTTTCAGGAACAGTGTCAAGATGCTCATCCCCCATAATAAGAGAGTGAGTGTGAATCTCGGGTGTGATAACATCAGACTGAGGGAGTTGAGAAATATTATCTTTAAAAGGATAAAAACTCTCCTCATCATCATCATACATAGCGCTTTAAGAAATTGGGAACGCCTTTGAGCCGCATGCTCTAGGACTAATAATTCTTCCCTAGATTTGCGAGCCTCTCGTTCTTGGCCAGCAATTCTCCCATGGTCTTTTCACCACTCACTTGATTCTTAAAGTTTTGCATCATATCACCAAGTGTTTTCATTTCGGTTTCAAAATCTTCGAAATTTCGAGACAACGGCTCGGTGGAGTTTGAACAGTATGGGTGCTGGAGGTTGGAAATTGTCAAAACCGTAAGTATAGTAATTTTGATTCCACGGTTGACATTGAAGATTATCGTGAGGACCTCCACAATTCTTACAACAAGAAGCTGCTGAGTCCGGATCGCGAACTATATGGATATTGGTCATAGCCAAAGTTCGAGCATCACCGAAAACTGCTCATAGACAAACGCTTTCCGGATTGACACTCAAATCTTGGTGAGGACCTCCACAAAATTCACAGAAGATTGTTGATTATATGAAGATAAGTCGGGTGTGGTGGGTAACTAGAAAAATTTGAGGGTCGTTAAATGAGTTCGGATTAGGATCATAATCAAATGAATTCCTCGAACCACAAATCAAACAACTCCCGCTACGAATATCATTACCACACTGTATACACACGACACCAATGATGTGGTGAACCAAAAAGAGGCTCACCACAACCGACACAAGGAATAAACGATTCTATTTGAGAGTTATGAGAAGGAATCAGTTCATTCAAAGAATCAACAACACCAACATGGTGATCCGAATGACTTTTAAGACTCAAAGAACATTTTGAAAAACTGGAGGTGGGACAAGTGGTGTGCTCGAGAGCTAGCAATTTCCATCACTTTCGTTATGGTCTCCTGCTCGGTTCTTGAGAAATGTGAAGATTAGGCAAGTCATTCTTACTAGTCACCGGTCTAAATTTCGCATGTTTGCTTTTAACCGTAAATCGTGAAAGTGTAGGATCAATTTTAGACGGCTTAGAGCAATTGAGGGTTTAGATCTTTGGATAACCGTAGGTTGGACGATTTAGCACCTCCATTATCAAAGGAAGTACCGGTCCTTTGTCACCCCGGTTCTCGCTCCATTTCCCTTGCGTAATTAATGGATCATTACGAACAACACGAATTCTTGACATTTGTGATAAAATAGGAAGTTTTTCAACTTGCTCCAATTCGTTGTAGTCGAGAGATTCCATGAGAATAGAAAAGTTAGAATCAAATGGATAGAGGTAAAGGAATAAAGAATCAAAAAGGGTAAGAGGGTAAAGATGAATATTTTTGGATTTTTGAAAACATGCCATGATAACAAAGACCTGAAAATATTTTGGTGTTGTTAACACTTCGTGAAAAGTGTTAATGAACTTTTAATTTTGAAAACTGTTTACAAAAGGTGGTATATGTGCAAGAATGGATCCGAAATGCTTAAAACACGCTTACTGACCCCCAAGTGGCGCCAAAATTTTGATTGGTGCAAAACCGCTGTTATCTCACGCAAGCTAGCCAATTGTGAATGACCAATCAGAAGAAACTCAAAACAGTTCACACACCAAATTCAATTTAAGATCAGAGGAATATAGGAGATTCCTGGGTCGTTAAGTCCCACGGAGGATGAATTGGTGTATAAACACTTGATCAGATGATAGAATGATCACTAAGGATAGTGATCAGTAAGGTTTTTGATGAATAATTACCTAAAGAAAAGATCTATAAATTAAAGCGACTTAAATGCAAATTAAGAAAATTAAAAAGATAAAATATATTAAATAAACGCTATCACTAATTTTACAGATCGATGAACGTTTATTTTATAAAACAAAATAACTTAAATAAACTATTTTAACTAAAACGTAAACTCAAAAGATCTAAAAACGTGGTCTAAAACAAAAACGAGCGTTACGTTTAAAAATTACGCTGGAGCGCAAGCAAAAACGTAAAATTTATGAAATAAAAGGCCTACGAATGTGAAACTAATTTTCTTACGTACTATTTGATAAAAGAAAATTTTACAAAAAAGAATTATATTTTTCTGATTAATTTTATTTATTATGAATTAAATACTATAAAACACTAATTAAATGATTAAAAATATTAAAACTAATTAGAAAAATCTGCAAAAATCATAGAAACTACTTTACACTACGGGGAATCTAAGAAAAATAAAAAGGGATCAACAGCTTTTACGGATAAGCTGTTAATAAGCTATTAAGTGAATAAGCTAGAGGTTATACGAATCACTTAAATAAGTAACAAGTGCAACACTTAACGCAAAAGACCCAAGGGCGCAATTGGTTACAGGTACACTTATAAACACTCTCATAAAGGGGGAGGTCTCAGGTTCGAGCCTGCCTACCCCCTTTTTGCAAAACATTTTTATTTTTGGAATTTTCTTTTACAAACTTTTTAAGTACATTAAGATAAGCATATTTTATAACTGGAACTTTTTATGAAAACTACCAATAAGCTCAGATTAAGCTGATGGTTTCTTCACAGTTGGCTAAAATAAGAAATAAGCACAAGTAGTAAGCTAAATTGACTAATAAGCTGATAAATAAATATAAGCTAACTGAAATAAGCTAAACACTGATTTAAAAGCTAAAAGGGAAACTGAAAAAGCATAATGAATAAGACTTAAGCACTTAATAAGCATCAAATAAGCACAAGCTTATGTGATTCACAGAACACCTATTAGAGTTTGAAGGCATTTTCTAGCTTATTTTTAAGCAGTTAAATAAGCTGGAAAATAAAATGGAACACAGGAACTAACTAGTTTACCTGTTAAGCTATCCAAAAAACTAAAAAGCTAACTGTAGAGTTTACTAGAGGGCTTTTAATGAGCTTATGAAAAGTCTATAAACACCGAATTAATTATGAATTAGTTAAATGGACAAACCTATAAGCCATAGCAAGGGCTTATCAAATAAGCTTTAAATTGAAAAATAAACATTGGTACTTTGAGACACTAGGTTGGCTTTCTAAAAGCTAAAATACATAGGATAAGGTTGGCTAATAAGCTCTGTAAGAGCTTATGAATCTATATAGCTAATCGGTGCATGGATTTTGACTTTTAATTTACACTATATATTTGACTTTATGAACTTTAGATTGATTATACTAGCTAATTATGTTGTAATAAGTTATATTAAGACTGAATTAAAAGATTATAACAACTTCTAAACACAAATCCATGAGCACAGAACATGAAATTTCAACAGTTAATGCCTAAGATTAGATTAAAAGGATTTTTGACTTTTAACTTTTAACTGAACAAGGACTGGTTTTCTTTGTTTAACTGAGATATTAGGTACTAAGGTGACTTGAAACAAGTACAAAAAACACCTCAAACAACCTCTAGGACAGTTAACTGCATAAATCCAAACACTACTTAAGAATGCAGTTTTGAAGCTTTTAATACTAAAATAAATCTGTAAACTAAGAAATCCATTTATTATCTGATATTAACTATTTTAAAACATATTAAAGCTAAAATTAACAAGACTATGGTACTTAAATTAAGAAATGTAAATTTCAAGAAATGGCTTACAAATTTAGTTAATGCACAGGACAAGGAAATATGGACTGAGAATCACTCCTATAGCTTACCAATAAGCTCTAAACCATTAATCCATCCAAAATTAGCTCTGCTCCATTATCTTGATCATTTCTTATAGACTTTTTTATTTTTAACTAATATTTTTGGTATTTTTGATAATTTTTGAAATTGCTAAGTAAAACTGATTTGTTAAGGTACCTAAGAGCTTATAAGCTTTTTCAAAAGCTTATATGAGCTTAAGTAGCAATTACAACAACTATTGACAACATTTGCAATTTATGAGAATTTAACATAGAAACTAACATAAACCTAATTGCTCACAAAACCGAAATTAACATCGAATTAAGTTTTTATTACAATAAGATGACTTAACAAAAGCTTGAAAGCTTTGAAATATACCGGAAAGTCTTAAAACTTAAAACGACATTACCTAAACTAATCTACTCTACTTGGTCTTCCATTGCACCTTTTCCCTTTATATTGATCTTTTCAACCTTTTGTCGACACTCTGAATCTTTCCCACCATTTTACAGCCATTGGATCTTCTTAAATCATCCAAATCGTCCAAGTGGAGTTTGGCGGGAAAAGTCATTTTGGGTGGGTTTCTGCATTAATTGAGTTTTGGTTGTATGTAGAGGTGGAGGGGGGTTGGTATACAGCTGGGAAGTGGTTGGAAAGGTGGTGATGAGGTGGTGAAACCAGGTGGAGGGGAATGAGTGGTAGCAGGTGTTGAGATTGAAGATGGTGAACAGTACAGGCGCGGGGGTGTTTTTATTTTTAAAATATGGGCTTGGGTATTGGATTGGGTTTGGGCCGGTGTTGGGTGGATAATGGTTTGGATTGGATTTTGAATGTTTAATAACACAAGGGTCTGTTTGGTGTAGCTAGTAAATACAAGGACCAAAAATGTAAATCTGCCAAACATTAAGGACTGAAATTAACAATCTTCCAAAGTTCACACAAGGATCAAACCTGCCATATAAGAATAGTACAAGGACCATTTGCATAAAATTCCATTTTTTATAATTCCAAGGACCTTTTATGTCATTTTTGAAACTCCAGGGACCAAACTTGTATTTTCTCAAAACTTTTCTCATAAGGACCATTTATGTCAAATATGAATAGTACAAGGTTTATTTTGATCAATTTCCAATTTTAAAACCTTAAGGACTATATTTGACATTTTTCAAACTTGAGGGACTAAAGTTGTAATTTTGCAATTTTTGATTTCAAGGGCTTGTTTTGACAACTTATGAATCCCTAAGGACCTTTTGTGATATTTTACAAGTTTTTGAATTACCAGGGACTAGATTTGACAACTTTTGTAACTGGGGACTAAAGCGCCAATTATGCAAACTTGATACGTTTTTCATCGATTTTGATGTTTTGCATTTAAAACATATAAAACACTTGTTTGTGATATTTTAATCATTTTGATATGTTTCTGAGTGTTTTCAGATGTTTTTGCAGTTTAAAAGGTATGAAAATGATGAGTATTTAGACACTCATCAATCCCCCACACTAAGATATTGCTAGTCCCTAGCAATGATTTGAGAAAATTTAATGGATTTTATCTCTTTACCAAAAGCCATTACTTCTGGAGTAGCCAATTGTTTTGATTCAAGTAAGAACCTTGGTACAATGATAACCAAATGATTTTGAGCAAATCATAAGTCGTGAACAATTTGATTTGTCTTTACCGTGTCGCACTTTTCGGACTAGCCAACTCTTAGATAAATTATCAATATTATCTTTGGTGAGCCGATTACCAATTATGGATTTTCAATCGCCTTTACCACAAGCCATAAACTTATGGGCTAGCTAACTCTTTACTTTTTAGGATATGGTGAGTTGAACACCATACAATTTTGGGCAAATTGCAAGCCATAAACGGATTTGAGATATCTTTACCAAGAGCCGTTTGCCCTGGATTAGCCAATCCTTATGTGGGTTAGACATGGTGGACTGATTACCATTTGTTGTGTTTAGTACATAGTACTTCCACTAAATAAAAATTTTTAAAATTTGGCCATTTTGGGGAAAAAGGGACTAAAAGGGTACATTTATGATCAAATTCGCTTAATTTCCCCCACACTTAGAAATGAATATTGTCCTCAATATTCAAAGTACCGTTGTAATGCCGAAACTTAGAAACGAAAAGATAACATTACTAGCTAAGTGTAGAAACACAACATTTATTCTCTTTTTAATATTTACAATTTTCATTCATTTTAAGGTCTATATACAACATGCGGGTATCTCCCCCACACTAGGGTGGTACACACGGGTGAAAACCCATGTTTAACTACTGTTTTTGATTACCGAGTCGCTAGCTTGACTCGACCCCGAATTAATTTGTTCATGGGGAAGCAAGTGGAAAAGAGAATCTCCATCGGACTTTCACTCAAGATGTTTGTATAAACATTGAAGTACGTGAAAGTTCCACACCGATGAGATATACACAGAACCGGCTCAAAAATGATAAATGAAAATGCCGGGATCAAAAATAATGTCTTCATTCCCGAAGGAGTGAAGAACAGGAGAAGCCACGGGATAGGTGAAGAAGAGAAAGAAAGTCATGATAATAATCTTGACTAACTCATCATCATCAAAAGGAGAATTCATGATAGCATGAATCTTATCAGTTAAGCTCAATTGGTCTAGACATATCCCGGGTGTGTCTAGATCAAAGTAGAAGACTGAGTCATCTGACCTTCTTTATAGAATCCAGGTTCTTGAGCTGCATTATATGTAGCAAAAAAAATATCTCCTCTTCCGGCACAATCTGCAATCAAAGCAAGATTGCATTAGCAATCCCACAATGATACCAGCTCAATCAAAAAATATTAATTTATAGATATATCTTTAGGACATTACCTGAGTATTACTCAATAGTTTCAGAATGTGCATTTTGGCACATGAATGTTTCTGATTTGTAAATCGATCATTATCAGCCTCATCGAACATTTTTAAGCCTTTGGTTTCCCAGCTTAAGGAATTGTACCCTGCAAATGGAAAATTTCATTCAAACTATTTATTTAGCAAGAGTAGTTGGGTAGGTTACGTACCTATTGAATTATATCACGTTTTGCCGGCCAGAGAAGGCACAATTGTTGTTGCTGGTCTTGTGGTGGAAGGTCGTCGTTGATGTGGAACTGGTGCAGTCTTAGCCGACGCTTTTGAACCATGGGAATGGACGTCCACTTGCCAATAATATACTGATACAAAAATTGAAGTCATGAAATTTTGGTCAACTCAAATCATCTCATAAGTAGGAAAATAAGCTTAGACAAAAAAATGCCTTAGATTTTAACAATTAGTCAAAATGCCTAATCACATAAAGTAACATTTCCGCACAAATCACTCAATATTGCAACAAAAATAAAAAATCCTATACCTCGATGGCATTGCAATCCATAAGACCACCTCCTGACGCATTCCACAGCTGTAACCACATCTTACTCACTTCTTAACACAACTTCAAACCGCCTGATTTCCATAACTATCTGCTTATCTTCAGCTGGTTTACAACCTAAAATTGAAAACCAACAAAATACAAAGCCAAATTTCACGTTAAAAATTAAAACTTTATCTATATATTGTTGAAACATTGCTTGAATAAAACTCAAGCATCATGCAAATTTCAGTTGTTGCTTATATTCAGATTACTATGATAGCATCATGCAAGTTTTAGTTGTTGCTTTAGTTTTATTCAAGCAATGTTGTTTTGGCGTTATCGGGAATGACTGAATGGAGAAGACACGCCATCGATACGGATTGGCCTCTATTAAAGGAATCTTGCAACATACATTGCTTGAATAAAACTCAAGCAACAACTAAAACATTGCTTGAATAGAACGCCGAATTTTCTCTTTGGTGTGCTCAAAGAGAAAAGATCAAAACTGAAACTCTCAACAAACATGAAGCAACAACATTGATATTGATAAAAGTAGACCACCTCAAACTTATTTAGGTTGAACGACAAACAAAGGTTTCTTATAAATTACAATTAAACTTGCGTTAAGGTTGAAAAAAAGATACCCAAAACCAAACTCTCTCAAGAAAGTCATCAAACACATAACAGGCACAAATGCCCCTTACTTTCATCAACCATAACCAAAGTGTTAAAAATCATGCATATTTCTGGATACTTCATAAAACACAAACAACAATAAATTCACAAACCTAAATACAGTTACCATGACTAATCCCAGACGCCCCTAACTTAATTAGATTGTTAAGAATAATACATGTTTAAAGTAAGTGGTGAGGAGGCCCTTAAGTCGCAGCTATTGAAACTCAAAGTAATCTCATATTTTCTGGCCTTGTTTTTGATAAACAGCAACAGAACAACCATCATTTTTTTAATACATAGATGCAATGCAACTGCGCGGTTTGCCAGAAAACCGGCAGAATACGCCTCGCCGAAAGAAAAGCAACACTCGCCGGTGAGATGTGCGTGTGTGACTTGGGATTTGGGGATGTGGAAGATAGTATTTTTGGGTTTTAAATGTGATTTTTTTTTTTTTTTTTTAATGGATGGAGTACTTTGGTGGAAAGAATATTCAGGAAGAAAAATTGGGGGTTGATGGGAAAAGCTTCAAGAGAGAGGATTGTGGGATTTATGAGAGCGAGAATGATATTTATGTGGGAGAAAGGTCTAGAAAACGGAGTGCTACAGTGCTTTCTACAGTGTTCTAATAGGGTGCTACAGTTGGAGTAACAGTGGTATAACGGGAAGCAACATTGTTCCAACAAATGGGTGGTTTTACAATGCTTTTTAGTATATAGTAGAATATAATACGACTTAACATAAACTGATAAACACTTGTTTGTTAACGCCAAAACCTTTTAAGACACATTTGATTACCCAAAATTTTAATATCATACATCGAGTTATATTGTTTCCTTGATCAATTCTTACTCATTTGAATCATTTTTGATACTCCCCCGTCCCATAATTATAGTACTCTGTTGACTTTTTTGGTCTTTCTTCTACAACTTTTACCTTAAATATTTTTGTTTGTGTTATATAATACTTGATGAAAAAAATATATGAATGGATTGGGTTTTAAATGTATTCTCATTGGTATATCTTTTATCGATTATTGTATAACGTAAATAAAAATATTTAAATCAAAGTTGAAAGGGAAAAATCGAAAAATTCGATAGAGAACTATAATTTTGAGACGGAGGTAAAAATCAAGTAATGTATAAGCTAGGGACACAAAATAGTGTAGCCTAAAACAAAATGGAATCTTTTAAAAGAATGTCGTTTACGAAATATAAGAAAACGAGATAAATATCTGGATTCGTCTTGTTCGACGAAAGAACATCGAAAACTTATTGGTATGTCCGTTTACTTCTAAATCACTTGTCAATCAAAATCCTTTAAACGTGCTAAAATGTCACACAACTCATTTTTGTATGTATCATATCTAGTGTAAAACACGAAAAATATAAGATATAAATAGATGTCGTGAAGTTAAAACAAGAGCTCGCTAGACACTGAAAATAACATTTGTGTCTTCATTTAATTTATGATATTTGTCTTTGTATTTTCTAATTTAATATCTATATATAATTTAATGAAATCTATACTATCTAATATATGAAAATCTTGTCTAAATATAAAAGACATGACATTAAATTTTATTATTAAAACCCTTCCATATTTAATATGAATGTACAACACCCAAATCGTCCTAAAAATATCATGTCTCATCGTGTGACTCCTTTTCCACCCTTCCTTCTCGAGTTTCTAATATTGCGGTCAACAAACATTCATATCCAGAGATTTTTCCTCACAAATGTGGCAACTAATTAAAACTTTTAATTATGCGTTTCAATCCATTCAATCAAAGTTTGAATCATCAATTTTCTTGCCCAATCGTTTGGCGTTTCAATACATATATCACCTCTCAAAATAGTTGAATTGGCATCATTTTTATTTGGTAAGTATCTTGATTTTGAACTAATTGTTTTAATTCTTATTTGGTTTATGTTAATTTTGTAGTGATTTTAATGATTTTATATAATGTCCAACAAGAACCCTAAAAAATTTGGGCATTTTTATTCTTTTGGTAATGATCTTAATTTTGGGAATATGAGTATGCAAAATAAGTATTACGATTCATATGATCCCTAATTTTCGAGGCGACACACATTGTATAAATTAAGGATGTCGTGTTGATAAAGATGCACACCTCATTTACTTACCTAAGCGTTGAATATCAAATCAAGCAATGGCAACCTTTGTTTACGGGTATATCAACGATTTATCACTGTTAAGGACAACATCAAGTTACGAGTGCGTATTCTTCGCACTTGGATGCAACCTTTGTTTAGCAAGCCAAATATTGTTAATATGGAGATGATCGTTTTGATGAGCAGCAAGCATCTACTTATGTTATGCTTCAAATTATACTTTTATTTGTGTCTTTTAAATAGCATTGTTTGTTGATGTTTGGCATTTTAGATATGAATTGTTATTTTGTATAGAAGTTTTGTTTATGTACTAAACTTTAAAATATGCACATTTTTCTTCGAACACTAGGATGCAAGCAGCTGTCGGGATGGCGTTGGTCGGTGGTTTCAAACATCAATTAGAAGAGGCAATCTTGTCATCCTTCAACGGTATAGTCTTGGGAGATTCAACCAAAGTTCCGCATCGTTAAAAAACCACTCCGCCTAAGCTTTCTTTCGAACAATGTCATAGAAAAGTGCACAGATTTCACCGGTTCTCTTTATGGATTTGACTTTCGTCCCTATGGAAACATTACATCTTTTAAGAATGAGGAAGTTGGCGAGTTTGGTATGTAGAATCCTTTTATTTATTTGTATACATTTGTCTTTTCTTTAGTACATGATATGGCAACCAATTGAAACTTTTTGTGTTTCAACATTATGCCGATGTGATAGGCCAGGTTGTTGCTTGTGATGACCTGGATAATTATGACAAAAGCGGCGGTGCGGAAAGAAGAAACCCATCACAATCATTGATCTTGAGTAGGTCATTCTAACAAACTTTTACAGTTGCATTTACATTTACAATGTATTCTTGAATTGATAACAATCATATATCTGAGGCGCAATGAGTTGCCGTGTACGTTAATGGGGTAGTTTTGCTCAACAATTCGTTGATTTTTGAATAAACTCGATGAACATGGTAAGATCATTGTTGTCCTCGGTGGCCATGATGAAAGTGCGGGATGAATACGTTTATATTACATTTACATTCGGTTTATTTATACGCACTAGAGACAATAGGTATAAATCCGAAATCATTTAAATGTATTGTACATGTTTTTGACTAAGCAGGAAAATGGCCATCAAAATGGTTTCAATGGAACAAGGTTGTTCTCTTCAACGACAAAGATTGTATACACGGCAATGAATTTAAAGATGTAGAATCTTTTAGGAAAAGGTATCTTAAACCAATATTTGTATATGTTTTTAAATTGGTTAATATATTAGCGTTGATATGGTCCATAATAACTTTGGTCTCTTTAACCATACGTAGTTTGGTGGTGCTCAAGTACGGAGGATTCTCGACAAAGCGCATCACGTATCTCATTGCTTCAAAGAATTCTACAAAAGATGATTTTGTCACCAAATACTGTATAGAAACATTGCGGAAATTTTGATGTTGAACAGGTAAATTCATTGACAATCCCAGCATTTACATATAATATACTCAGCAATACATAAATGTACAATGAAACTATTCCAAACAATACATTTTTGTTGGGTTATGTAATGAAATGTAGCATACCAATTTGATGTTTCATGTTTAAAACGATTGTACAAAAATAACACCAACTTATCCGGACATATATGCAGGGTGTTCCATCCGTTATCGTCGCTACAATTTGTGCTATCCAATAGGAGGAAGGTTGGTGGTACCTCGGATGCAGGGTGTGTAGAAAGAAGTTGGTTAAGTCTGCTGATATTGTTGACCTTGAATCCGATACCACACCAAAACCATTGCTGCTGGTCCTAATGAATGGTGGTGCTCAAAATGCAATCTTCTTTCGTCAATCAAAACCAGTGAGTATATGCTTTCCTTAAAGCGGCTTTGATATAGCATTTGTTTTCGAGTTGTTAGTGCCTCGATTGCTGTGTATGTTTTGCATTTAGGTTCCGCTTACTGGTGAGGTTCAAGATGAAACCTTTATGTCGGTTTGTCTATTTAATGATGAGGTGCGAGGCTATTACGAATAACTTAGCGCTTATCGATTCTTTGGATAAGTCTGGCAAGGTATAAATTGTTCATCAACAGTGCTAATTGTTTTAAACACTTTGTACATTCTAAATTGTCCACCCATTTACATGTTCTTATGTAGTCTGATGATGTCTTCCCGACGGAGATTATGGAAATTGTTGATAAGAAATTTGTTTTTAAGGTGGTTGTTGATGCCAAAAACAAAGAAAAGTTGATGCCTGTCTTCAATGTATTGCGTTTGTCTAATGATCCCGATATCATTAAATCTGTTTGTGCTACCGCTACATCGGGAAAGGTGATAAATGAATTTAAATTGTTAAGCAGTTTAACCAAACTTCATGTACTAAGACATTACCACCAAAAATTTAGCCATATAATTTCTTTATTTCATTTGGATCTCGGAAAATGCAAGCCACCGACTTAAAGGTTCTTGATGTGGCGCCATTTGTAAGTATTTTCATTTATGCTCTTGTACACATTTTTTACACATCTTCTCTGTGATTTGCGGCGTTTTTGGTAACCATTTTACAATGATTAACCTACCCTTTGGGTGATTTTACGAGGATTTGGAGTCACGGACCGATGAGAACACTGCGCCGCTCGCCGCAATAAAGAATGATGTTGTGAATGCCGAGCAATCGTCTTCGATACTACGTCTCAAGAAAAAGGAAGGTTGATCCATTGGATAAGGTGACTTGCTCAAGGCGAAGAAAATAGTGCTACCAAAGGACAAAGTTGGTTCTTGACAAGGAGATTAAAGTTGAGAAGCCGTGAATGTCTTGTTTATTGGGTTGTTACTTTTGAAATAAGCGGGCGTGGATGGATATCACGTAAACAATACTTTGTCCGTACCATTATGTTGGTCTTTCATTTTATTTTCCTCGCGTTTGCGATCTTGTTTGATCGATTTTTCGTTGTGGACAATGTCTTATTAAGAATAACCAATCAATTACTTTGGTTAATTATTGGAAATAAGTTTTGTGCTTAAAGTTGTTTGTAGGTTTTGTGACTACCATTATATACTTTTTGGGTTGTTTTGTTCATTTTGCAGGTAAGGGTGTGCTATATTCTATGGAACCTATATCGCTTGATCAAGTTTAATCACCTTCAGTCCTAAACACCTGGCACTTTGGCTGTTAAAACCTTTTTTTATACTTCAAAATCTGTATGCATAAACAACAAATGTATACTTGCACATTTATGTATTATTTATATGTTCTAATGAAAATTTTATGATAATATTCCATTTTTATTTAGTGACATTTGTATTTTATCCTAACTATCAATGCAGTTGTATTGAGCATTTGTATTTTTGGCTAACTATCAATGCAGTTTTATTGAATATTTGTTTTACTATGTTCATTAGACTCTTTTTGTCTCTGAAGCATAATACAAATATTCACTTCTTGATAATGATGTGTAATTACCCTTTTTGGGACAACCAGTTTGTTATATGATATATACTCATTGTCACATATCATTATATATCGAAAACAAGATGCATACTTCCATCCTATCACATATTGGACAACACTTATATATCGATAGAACACACGCCATTCATGTCATCACCAACTTATCATGCCACCACCATTAAAAAATGTACATCGATTTGCAATTCATATAAGCATCAACAAACCTTTTTATCGTACATCTACAAATATAATACTTTAAAACCACATGCATTAACTATGGAACTAAGATTCAAGATGATTAGGGTATTATACATGTTTAACAGTAACATAGATCATCAAGTAGACAAATATCATGCATTTTTTGCAGTGATCAATTATCATCGTTAACATATTTTGTGTACACTATCTTACATGAAGTTGGATAATCTAACCACTATCATCATGCAATGTTTTGAAAAGTGGAACACCTAACGACTTGATAGCTATTGAACTAAGATTCAAGATAAGTTCGACTTGAAAGCGTAATCTATCTATATCTATACACAAAAAATATCTTGAGCTTTTGGACTTTTGCGGTTGGCCGGAACATGAGATATTAATCTATTGAAACATTTGGATTTAATGGGCTCGGTTATAAGCCTAATTATGTGTAACTAATTAATTGAATCATTCAACCAAGTCTACCAAAAATAGTTATTTTTTTGCCACAAACATTTTTGTATCACAATAAAACATGTGTGTAGGACATATTTAAGGATCATGGAAGTAGTCTACATCGAAAGCTGTTTTAAAAGACACCAAATGTATGTTCTTTTTTATTCAGATGAATATGAAACTATCTTGATGTGTCATACCATTAATATGTCAATATATACATTGGTCCACATTGTCATTCTAAAAAGTAAATTTACAAAAAAGGTATCTAGATGAACTTGGATGCCTACTTAATCAATCTGCTATATAAACATGTCGATTATAACAAACATTATAAAAGGTACTAACCACATACTATCATCCGTTTTATAGCGATTGTAACTCAACTAAAATTCTTACTACATAGACAAGCAAGCATACTTTAAACAATAAGATACACTCCTAAAGGAAGTAAGCTAATTAACGGATAGCGCATTAGTCTAAAGTAGTTGATTCAACAAAATACAAATAAGGCTGATTGTCAACATACGAAGCGTAGTAGGATAACACCTTAAGCGTAGTAGGATAATAAATGGATTCATTGTCATGTATCCGGACATTATTCAACTTAACATATAACTAAACTACTAAAGTCTTGATATTAAACATTGTTTCAAAAGACACACCCACCGACAATCCCGATAACAAAAGTCAAATCCACTTCAACACCTTCATTCAACACATATCAAATATTGGAACAAGCACGAAACTCGGATCAACTGTCTCCGCCAAATCGGTGATCACGTCAACAAGTGAAATCGAATCATTTTGTCCTTCACGAAGCGGCATTGCCTTTTGACATGTTTCCATTTGTCCTTTGCAATCATTGTTAGATGGTTCTTTCTCAGCTTCCTCTTCCGTGTCTGTTTGTGCCTTACAGTCACCAGGTCAATCGCAAACTCCATCCCACCGTGTCTAACAATTGTGTTGTCAAATGAGTAAAGTTCACTCTTATCAACAAACTTGGCAGGTACAGTCTGTATATGAAATATAAAATCTCAATAAGCTCTTATTTTTAAGTAGACATAACCAAAACTTAAATACACACAAACTGACATGCACTAACAATTATACGTAGTATCTACTTACCAAACGGTTCCTATCTAGGACATAGGACAAGCATTGGTGTGTAAAACATGCATCTTCATTTCTATCTTGATCATGCCCTTCGATCGCATATGTGAAACATCCTTGGATCTATATTGCAATTTGTGAACACAAAATATTAGAATTATGCAATCATATAGTATAGATGTGTAACATAAATATCGTATGATACCTTTGTCCGTGGGACCTCGGCAGATAGGAAAAGCTAAATCCATTACATTCTCGGGATGTCCTCAAAGCCTAAACCAAGTCCATCCCTTCCGAAAGTAATCATATTAAGCACCGCACCACCAAGATTTGTGAAAACCATTGGTTTCCGGGTACAGTGTTGTTGTCAACAACGATATTCCATCCATCTCCGTAAAACAAGTTTGCATATACTTTTGGATTTGATGTTCCTCGAATATGAACACGACGATGATTCACAGTTTCTAAATTCATTCCTCCCATTCGAATATCAAATTCGTTTGTCACTATATCTTGCAGGAAATCTCCGGGAAGCAACTACATACAATTGAAAATAATCAACATATTCACAGATTTAATCAGTTCATATTTGAATTAAAAAAAACACGTTACAAAATATATAATAGTTCATGTGTGCTTACCGGAGAATGTCCAAGATTCTCGCCCTGAAACACTAAGCATCTCATCTGCCTGCTACCTATCAGTTTCTTTGTCATATCCACCGCATTCAACGCCATCACGATTGTGGCGATTCACGTGTCGTGTCTTCCTCCTCCTTTATAAAGTGCAACATTTCCACGTCTGTATACCTACTCTTCTCCAGAAACTTGGCCCACTCATCGCCGTACAATTTGTAATGGTTTTCTGAGCTTTGTTTTATCGAGACTTTGTGTTTTGTTCCCCGATTATGTATTAAGTACAGCCATGGTGTTCCATCGTAGAAGATTTTTGTGAACAGAAATGGTAAACGTTGACAACACAAACAAAATAAAACAAATATTCAATTATAAACAAGGTAATGTTGGAGAACGTTTAAATTATCACCTTACGCGCATACCTGACTTTTCGCAAACTTTGCTTTGTTTACAGCAAACACAAATTGAAGACTCATCCTGTCAAATTATGAGTAACATATAAATTAGCTAAATGATTCGTTTTGTAACAACATTGGAAACAAATATAAGCAATCAGACTGTATTTGTACACAATTATCAAAACAAGTATTCATTTTAAAACATATGAATCACTTTACAAATATAAATTCGCATATCCTATATCATAAATAAACAAATGGTTTACGTTTATTCACGACAGTCATAAGTGATTACGTTATAACTAATGCTAATTTATGTTTCCTTTAGAAACAAACTAATAATGAATATCATAAGTATACATTCACATGTCATATATATTGCAAAAGCGCAAATCGTTTTAATCCACACACTGTATGTCTTACGTGAATACTTTATACATACTACTTATTTCGAATACACAATAAACACAACAACTTTATAAAACTTATACAGTATGACTACACTTTCTCCTTTGCGTAACCTTTCGATTATATGATTTCACTCTATAATCATATCATACATACCATGTAACAAAATAATGGACCACATAATATGTTATTACGTTAACTAACTTTTAAACAAAACATACACCATATAAAATTAACTAACCTATATGCTTGAAGACTAATCTTCATATCTATTACGGTTTATAGAAACTACAAAACAAATAGTCTTTCAAGTTAAACCTATTTCATCAAATATGAAACCGCATACCCCAAGCAAGTATCTATGTATCAACATACTATAAATCATTACCATCTTAAGGGTTAAGAATCAACCTAAACCATACACAGTTGGTGTTGAATATATTATAGTTGTCATTCTTACTTACATGCGAGATCAAAAGAAAACTAACAATAAATTTACTAGATTTGTATTTTGTTCAAGATGATTACTGTTCTTGGTTAGAAATCGCTACTGATGTTGCTTTCTTAATGAATGAGTGTGTGTGAGAATTCATCTACCACGGGTCATTTATCAAGGTAAGTTTGATATTTTTCTTTGGAACAATCATTACCTTTTGTAAATACGTTTAATATAAATGCTATTTTAAAAGTGTATTTGTAATATTTGTATTGATACTAAATAACAAATGACCCATCAAGTTAGTCAACTCTATATACGCATATGTAAAACACGAAAATCTAAAATCGATTAAAGACTAAAATACCCTTGGAATCGAAATTTATAAAATCGTAAAACACATTTATATCATTTAACGAAATTAAAACTTAACTTTTGAATAATTAAAACCTAACTAAAATATATTCGTGATCGATTTTGGTGCAGCGAAGATTTAACGTTTAAGTAAATGATTTGGGCGTGTTTGTTTTGTTCGATGGACTATAGGCGAAGCCCATAAGGTGTGCGTTTGGGTTGTGTTCGGTTGGGCCAAACGAAACCCAATCCCTCTAAGCCTAAATCAAATACAACTACTATATATACAACACATAATCTCAAAAGTGAAACCTAGTTTTGTTGTTGCCTCTTTTCTTTTCTCTCTTGCTCGGCCGAATATCAAACACCCTTGGTGTCGAGATTTTTGCTCAACCAAGCCAAGGTATAACCTATTCTCGTCTTCCTTTGATGTACCTTGCGTTAATATATT
This sequence comes from Chrysanthemum lavandulifolium, assembly GCA_022545495.1. NCBI lineage: Eukaryota > Viridiplantae > Streptophyta > Magnoliopsida > Asterales > Asteraceae > Chrysanthemum > Chrysanthemum lavandulifolium. Next base: position 16,022,544 of record CM040243.1, read on the forward strand.
GTAATATGTTTTGTTTTAGTCGAGTTTATTGTTTTGTTTTGTGACCGAGTCGAATGGAATCAAAACAAGGAAAACCCTAATGGTTTCTGAATTGTGTCACATATGCGTGCGTGATTATAAGTCAAATGAATTTGTAAAAGTGTAAACGTGTAATTAATACGAGTAATAAGTAACTTGTATGTCACATAAAATCATAAACGTGTATGGTAAAATATAAAAGGAAAGATTGTTTTATGGCGTGTTAGGTTAAATAACGAGTCATTAAAAGGCGTAACATGTAAGTAAAAACATAATAATGAGATACTAAAGATGAGAAACCATAGAATATAAATGAGAGTCGATTAGGGTTTTGAAGCTAAGTATACTAATTCGTTATTTCATGTGTGAGTTATAGCGTTTTAACTATTTTCACATTTAACCTAAACTTTAATAAATGACATATGAACCCTAATCTCGATATTAATTATAAAACATTTAAGTCTCATTTAATTATAAAACCCTAAAATATTAAAAGATCATTTCGGCGATTATGGAATCATTAATAATATATCGACCATTAATGTGTATAGGTTACGTGAAGAAGGAGTAATTCTTTACTTTCCTGTGTCTTCTTTTCGATCATTTGCTTTGGAATAAAGATGCAGATATTACGACCTTTTCGATAAAGGTTCCTTATAACGTTTTCTTTTCGTTAACTTTTGTATTAGGATTTCCTAAGCCTTTGCTATGAACCTAATGTGTCTATTTGGTGTTGTTTATCCGAACTTTGATTTTTGAATCATAAAACAATTGATTTTGAACTATATGATATGAAGACTTTGATTTTGAAAACATGAGTAAGCGTTTGATAAAATATGATCTATATCGGTTATGACATTCTTATTTGACCTAAGATAGTTTGACACCGAGCCAATTATTAACTAGTCATGGGGTTCCATGTCCGTGTCGATAATGCACTTGACATGACTCTGGAGGCGATAGAGTGAAGTTACGCCACGTCCTTATCTCATTATTCATGAGCTCAATTTTATTATATTATCAATGTATGTTTGTGGGCGTATGGGTGCATCCTAGATCATTATATGTTATATATTATATATTATATGCTATATGTTATCGATGATTGATCTTTGCGTGCATGCGTCCTTCATAACTCTGGTAGGTCTCCCACAAAATGTTGCCTTATGTGATTATGAATATGTTTATGATATGGCATATGCGTTTGGGCTCGAGGTAGTTAGCTATAAAACTTATTCTTTTATCTGATTTATCTTTTGAAATGATTATGATTTCACTATTTTCTTTCACTTTATTTCGTATTTGTTCTCGTTTCGTATTCGTTTTGCTTGTATATCATTCCTTTGGGCTTTTGAAGCTCAACCGCATTTCTTTTCTTCATGGCGGTATCTAAGCATTGGGAGTATTGCTTTGGGATGAGTGTTGTGTGGACTTACCTTAGAGATCTTAGCTTTGATATTATGATGCCATTTTAGACTTTATATTTTAGACATTTCATTTGGAGTTTATTTTTCATTTGGGACCTATGTATTGAAGTCATTTTGACTTGGATTATTTCAATATTTATGTTGAGATTTCTTTTGGATATTTATGTTTGCTTTGATATGACACCATTACTTGTGATTCCTTTACCCTTGTCGAGTTGGGCGTTACAATTTATGGCATCGAGCCAGGTTCTGACTTGTAGTCGGGACTGTGACATATGGAGCCTAGGTTTTGAGACCTTAGAGCTTAGGATTTGACTGTGAGGATTTGGGTAGACTTTAGGATTCCTTCTGCGTACTCCATTTCGTATCTCACCTTTGTTAATTTTGCTAATCGTTTGAATATCGTCCAGATGGTTCGAACTCGTACTCTTGGTGGCGCGGATGGAGCGATGATGCTATTAACATGGATCTGCGATTGCGAATGCTCTCGACTCTCTTTTCCTGGGTGACTACACTAAGATGATGGAGCGGTGATCAATAACATTCGTAATCGAATGGTGCTTGAGTGGTGGAGAAATCAACCGTCGGTATTCATACTTGGCTCGGCGTTTGATGGCTCAAGCCTCTTTCGTTTAACACTTCTTTCTCCCTCTTGAGGCCGGGGTGGATCACTCATATTGAGAAAATTGTTTGAAGTCTTGGGTTGTGGAGGCGAGTTTAAGACTCGTTTGGCTGCATTCAAATTGGAAGGTGATGCTTTAAATTGGTGGAAGGCGCTCAAACAAGCAAGAGGAGGAGGCAGCTTTCTTTGTGACTTGTACTGGGTGAGTTTCGGACTATTTTCTATAGTTACTTCACGATCTTTGGCGACAAAGGTATGAGAGGATTATCGGGCAATCTACCAATTTGATTATGAGAATTCAATGAGTACATGAGTAGGTTTATGAAATTTGGTGAGTTTTGTGGGGCGATTCTTTGGAGATGGTAGGCGTCAAGCTAAGCACTTCAAGTGGGGACTAAAGAAGTGGGTGTTGGACGATTACTTAATATTAAGTATGAGAATGTGTCGGCTGCAATGGCCTTGACTCGTAACATTGAGATCTTTCATGAGGTTTCGAGGTTCCAACAAGCGTAATCGCGATGGTGATCGGATTCAGGTAGGACTCAAGGCAATGACTATAAGGAAGTCGGAAGGAGTTATGATTCGAGGAATCAAGTGGATAGGAGTTATGATCGGTGAGGTCGGTCGAGGAAGGAATGTTGACCTGGGCATACAGAGGCGAGGTCAAGATAATAGAAATCTTTGGTAAGAATGGAAATGATCGTCGAACCAAGGTAACAATAACCGGCGTTACAACAAGGATCGGTCCACTCGAGGATCAAATCGGTCGTGCTTGGGATCTTGGTCAACGGAGGACGGTGAGGTTTGCCACCCAACCTATCTGTACTACTTGTGGGAAGGCTCATCCAGGCGGTGTTTCAAGGCCGCTGGTGGTTGTTTTGCTTGTGGTTCTCTGCTCACAAGATTAAAGATTGTCCTAAGAAGAACCGGCGATTCTTGGAAACTACATTAAGCCGCCGACTCTTTGGGCGTGTCTATGCTACTACTCGTAACCAAGCGGGCGCGCTTGAGTACCATTCGGGCACTCTTTTCATTGATGATTATCTTGTCTTCGTTTTATTTGATACCGGTGCCACACTCCATTATATCTATCACATTTGCTAAGAAACTTAATATGAAGCCCAAACCGTTAACAAATCACTTATCGATTTCTCGCCTATGAAAAACACGTGATCATTGATCGCCATCGTTAAGTGTCCTCTTCGTTTTGATGATCGTATTAAACTGCAAATCTGTATCCTCTCGATATGGTCGACTTTGATATCATTCTAGGCATGGATTGGTTGGCTTATCATAGAGCTTCAATTGGCGCTATGCTAGAGCGGTGATCTTTGGAGCGTAAAACATCCGGTCGTTTATCATGGTTCTCAACCTCTTAAATCTGTTAAACTCATTTCCGCTATGAAGGCGCGGAACATGATTGCTCATGGGTGCCAAGGTTTTCTAGCATCTGTTAAGGACATATCTTTAGAGTCCTAACATTGAAAATCTTCGGTTGTTTGCGAATTCTTGGACGTTTTCGATGAACTCTGGACTTCCCCAGCTAGAAGTTGAGTTTAGCATTGAGTTAATTCCTAGTCTTGAACCGATTCTGAAGGCTCCGTGTCGCATGGCTTTTGTGGGCCGAATGAATTGAAGGAGCAATTGCAAGAGATGATAGAAAGTGGATTTATTAGCCCGGTGTTTCTCCATAGGGTGCACTGTCTTGTTTGTGAAGAAGAAGGATGGAAGAATGCGCTTATGTATCGACTATAAGTGAACTCAATCGTATTACCATTCGTAACAGTTATCCTCTCTGCGTATAGATGATTTGTTTGATCAGCGCAAGGAGCTAAGTTCTTTTCGAAGATTGACCTTAGGTGCGGTTACCATCGATTCGTGTGAAGGAGCAAGATGTTCCTAAGACCGCGTTTCGTACGGATATGGTCATTACGAATTCCTCGTTATGCCTTTTGGTTTGACCAATGCTTTCTTTGTGTTTATGGACACGATGAATCGTGTTTTCCATGAGTTTCTCGACAAGTTCGTTATTGTTTTCATCGGCGACATTTTAGTTTACTCTAAGTGCGAAGAAGAGCATGAAGAACATCTCCGGATAGTTTTGGAGATTTTGAGAAGAAGAAGTTGTCGCCAAATTTTCGATGTCGAATTTTGGTTAAGACAAGTCGCTTTCCTTGGTGATATTGTATCGGTGATGGTATCACCATGGATCCGTCTAAAGTTGAGGCTATCACTAAATGGCCAAGACCTACTGACGGTGGCGAGGTCGGGAGTTTTCTTGGACTTCTTTGGTTACTAGAGACGTTTTGTTGAAGGTTTCTCGCTTAGCTCTACCCCTAACCCAAGTGATGAGGAAAGGTGAAAAGTTTGTATGGACGGATGAGCGAGAGAAGAGTTTTGAAGAGTTGAGCGGAGATTGGTGTCGGCTCTATTTTGACTCTTCCAAGCGGTTACGGAGGATTTCAAATCTGATGATGCATCTAAGAAAGGATTAGGGGTGTGTTTGATGCAACATGGAAAGGTAATAGCTTATGCTTGGCTAAAACCTTATGAGGAGAATTACCCGACTCATGATCTTGAGTTAGGCTGCGGTGGTGTTTGCGTTGAAGATCTGGAACATTACTTGTATGGAGGCGTATGATATATTCATCGATCATAAGAGTCTCAAGTATATTTTCACTCGGAAGGAACTTAACATGAGACCACGAAGATGGTTAGAACTTCTTAAGGAATCGACACCAACATTGGTACCATCCGGTAAGGCTAACGTGATTCTTGGTGACTTAGCCGGAAATCGGGCATTCTTGCAGTATCAAGATTGAGCCTAGGATTATTCGTGACTTAGAGAGTTTGGATGTTGAGTTGTGTGTACGAGGTTTTGATGGATCTTGGGCTAGTATGAAGGTGAGTCGAACCTTATCTGCAAATTAAAAAGCTCGAGAAAGATGTGATTTGTGGGCCGTGGCGCAAAATGTTGAAGAAGGTAGCGGAGCGGAGTTTAAGGTTGATAATAGCGGTATTGTATGGTATGGAGATAGGCTTTGTGTTCCCAATGATCGGTGCCATTGAGAAAGTTATGGTGAAGCTCATGGTTCTCCTTTCACTATTCATCACGGTTCTACCAAGATGTATAGGGATTTGAAACGATACTTTTGGTGGAATGGCATGAAGCAAGATGTGGCGATGTTTGTGTCGAAGTGTATGATTTGTCGTGAGGTTAAGATTGAACATCAAAGGGCTAGTGGATTATTCTGACCATTGGATATTCCAACATGGAAGTGGGATAAGATATCTATGGATTTTGTGGTGGACTACCTCTTTTCGGAAGAAGCATGATGCGATTTGGGTAGTTGTTGATCGACTAACCAAATCTGCTCATTTCTTGCCAATC
>CM040243.1:16628201-16654894 GCA_022545495.1 Chrysanthemum lavandulifolium
ATTTTTATTTTTGTAGTTTATATGAGATAAAGAAAAGGGCATTCTTGGTATTAAAAAGAAAAGTACTCTAGTTGAAGTAATTTTTGTCATTAAAGGGCAATGTTGAGTATAAATATGGTGTACAAGTAATTGTTATGTAGATATTTTAAAATGGTGTAAAATTTTCAAAACTTTTCCTTAAACCAATTTATTGTAAGAATATACTTTATATCAAATTTTTATAATTCACATAACTAAAAAATATTCTTGCAAAATAATGTTGATAACCGGCAAGGCTAATCACTATACGCCTGACAAAGATAATATGTGAAAGACGACGTTTAGGCAGCCTACCGCCCGTCAGTGCGCATTTGCAAAGTTCTCCTTCGAACCAACTCAACTACATACACGGGTCCAAAGCCCTCCAACCCTTAAATCACCACCACCACTTTTTAATAATAAATTGTTAAATGTAAATATTATTTACTCCCTTCGTCCCAAAATTATTGTCACAAGACAAAAACACACAGTGTAAGAAAAATGCATTTATTACGGCTTTGATTTTTGAAAAAGTCTCAAAAAAGACAATTTTACCGTTTGATAGTTATTTAAAGCTTTCATATAGTTTTGTAAATAACAATTTTGATTAATGGTAATATAGTAAACTTAAGCAATTCTAACTACAACATAGTAATTTGGGACAAACCGAAAAAGAAGATTGACAATAGAATTGAGACGAAGGAGGTATTATTTATTGGGTAAAAGGTAAAGATACTATATGTACTATTACGTATAACTCATTGTGCTAAACTTACAAAATATACATTTAAGTTAACATTGTATAAAGTCAACTATCATTATGTGTAATTAATTCCATATCTTAGACTTAAATGCCCTTTGTCTTCTTCTCCAATAAATTTTCTTAAATTTCTACCTTTTTAAAGTTGTAATTTAAGAACATTATCCATCAATACCACTACCGCTCGCCAACCAAACCACCACATTCCTTTACTAGCACCTCTACTTTTCGTGATCCGACACGAGAATCACCACAACTACTACCACCACTCCGCTCCACCATCCGCACCACCACCACTTCTATCTCAGAAACACCACCACCACTACTTATTTCGCCGCTAATGCCACTACCTCTTAAAGTCGGAAACACCAACACCAACACCACCAATTTTACCGCCAACACCACTACCACTATTTGCAAAACATTGGTTCATAAATTGAGTGGAAACAATTTTAGCGATGGCCAAATTCTTACACCAAAAGGCAAGCTAAGCTATGTGGTAAAGTGCTTTCGATGTAAAGCTTTTTTAAGCATCCAATTATAAGAATGTTAGCAACAAGTGTTTTGGCCAACAACACCACCTAGCGCCACTAATGCGCGGGTACAAAAGAGGTATGATATAGACCGTCGACTCTACCCAAGTGGATAAAAAGACTCTTTCAAAAAGATATCCGTTTTTAAGGTGTTATATAGTACATAGTAAAGCGAGTTCTAATACACATTTAAAAGGATCCATAAAATAATAATAAATGGTGATATCAAAATATTCAAAGCGACCTACAAATAATGCGATCTAAAGTGTGCTCGAAAAGTATTGTGAACTTAGTTTAATATCTATATGCACACGCTCGCCTACTCCCACACCTTCAATCTATCTTCCTATGCTACCCATAAACCCGAATTCTAAATCTTCATGCTCTATTGGTGGTTATTTTCAAGCTTATATGTGCTAACGTTAGTATATTTTCCCACCTCCGCCTTGATGTCCTCGCTTTCTTATTGCATTGATTGTAACTTCTACTCCTAACTGGCGACACTGGTCTTCTCTTTCGCACTTCCATACTATCGCATTCTTCCCTCACTCAATATTTCGGTGAAAGATATCCCTAACTCAATCTTGAATACATTATTCGTTATTTTGTCAAACGGTTTCACGATCGTGTTATGATATTATAAAAAACTAAGCTCAAATAAGTTGCAACTCCTCATTTGGGCTCTCGCCTAATAATATAGAGGACAGTTAGTATCTGGCTCTTTTTTTTTGTTTTTTGTTTGTTTTGTTTTTTTGTTTTTTTCAGCGGGGGCGGGGGGTTGGGGTTGGGGTCTTGAGTTTAGGTACGAATCGCTTAAGTATGGTACGTAAAGCAAGGATTACTTAAGGTTTATGGTGTGAGAAAACGCTAATCGTATGTTCGGTTTCCCTTATTGGTAAGAACCCCGAAATAAGAGTATTTATCTTGAGCCGGGGTAACACTCACATACAATTAGGGTTTTGTGCGTGTTAAATGGAGAAGATAAACTTGAAATGCATGTGATCATAGGGATGCATTTAGGTAACGCCTTGGGAGACCCACGGGTCATCCCATGGAGGAGACAAGAATGACACGCGTTATATTCTCGGCTCTTGGTGTATGAGAATCTTTGTACGAGGTAATCGCCTATATGTCATAGCGAAATGGCCGACGATTACCTCCGCACCAATGAGGTGTTAGACAACAATAGTTGTTGCATGGCAAAGTTTATCGTGGGCTTTGGTGTTCTGATGGGCTTTAGCTATTGGGCTACAACTCCCATACGCTATCAGTTACCAAAGGTGGCTAGTGTGGGGTTCCCTTCATATCCAAAAGGTAAGCTTAACCAAAGTGCCAAACACCCCTTTATTACTCTAAAATAGTAAAATCCTTTAGTGCATGCAATAGAGATGCTTTAGGCAAAATTGGTAAAGGTGTGACATTAATTATACTAATACACGAACTTGGTGAAATATGATCACGAGTACGTGAGTCTAGTACTAGTACCAAAGGTTCTAGAGATGAAGATTGGGATAAACGAGCAACATAGTTACCTAGTGAGTAAAGAAAAATGATTTGTAATTGCATGCCTAAAGAAAGAGAAAAAGCATACGTCAAATGAGAAAGTAACGTGAAGCAATTTATTACTTCCCCAGTCCCGAAATTATATATAACACACAACACACAGTTTAAGAAAAGTGCAATCATCACATTGCGCCACCAATAAGATCTTTGAATTTTAGAAGTTTGTTGTAATTGGTTGAATCTAGAAGTGGACAATAATACTCGGACAACCCAAAATGGAAAGGTGGACAATAACAACGAGACTGAGGGAGTAATATATCATTAACAAAATGATTAATGGAATTCAAGTTATACAAAACTAAACTACAGCTATATTATTCACTGCATTGTTTAAAAATATATATATCGAAAAAACTTGCAAGCTAAATAAAATTTCTAAATAAAACGGACATATTCAATTTAATTTGGTCATTTAAACAATTAACTTCCGGTTGAAGAAGATATTATATCCCACATAGTGCCAAAATGTAGCAGATACTAAGGATTTCAAGTATAAACTCTATATTTAATAGTTGGTCCATTTATATGAATGTATAAAATACAAATATTAAAGAATGCAAAGTGGAAGATTAAGTTTTTCTTGGCTTCTTGTTTTCCTTTTAAGTATTTATGAGAGTAATTTAATGGCTTCATTTATTATGCTAATATGGCTGAATATTATTTGTTTGTACTTTTGTGGCTATTTTTGTCAAGAGTTACTGATTACCTGGTTCGTTTTATATCTTTATGTCTTCATTAACTTTTTTTTGCTGTGGATCATCCATCGTGGTAAGCTTCCCGTGAGGGAATATCTGACGTTAAGCAGAATGAAACTTAGGATTTATTTCAACACTTGTTAATAGAAGTATTCTGGTTCGTGCAAGTAGTGTACACCTTTATGCTCATTTCATTCATAAGTGCTCTCAGTTTCGTGCTTGAAATGGCTATATTCTGTACAATTATTGACATGCAAGCTTCCGCTGAAACCTACAATATAGCTCTTTTTTAATGGGAATTTATTGTGCAGGTTCACAGCAACTGGGGATTGTGTGGAATAAGATAACTCAAAACTGGATGTTCCTGTTCAGGTGACATAATAGAAGAACTTGGTTGGCTGCAGTGTATGAAGAAGTTCCTTGGCATCTGATCACCCACTAAGGTATGTGAGAGTATTCTACAGTAAATATAAGATCATGACATTGTAAGCATGCGTAGATATAGTCCCAAACATGTGTCCTTACTCTTTATGCACTTGCTTGCTCTCTCTTGTTATATTTCTTCAGCCATCGTGATCTTCATTACTCTAGTCAGTAATAATATATTGTGGTGGCAAATAAACTTTTACTTGGATGGGCAAAGTGTGTTAAAAACAATGAGTGTTTGAGAAATGTAGAATCTGGAGCTTGTTTCTTCGGAGGTATATTGCCATTTCTGGTTGCTGTATCCTAGGAAGTGAATACAGTTTTTGCTCTTACCTTACACTAATGTATGACATAAATTAAGAATTTTAAAACAACCTTTGATTTAAGGTGCTTAACTCAAGATTGCTCTTTTGTGTCAATTTGTTAAGTAAAAAAAGTATAGTATAAGCCTTTTTCGTGAACATATGTCAGATGCAACTCAGAACTAAAAGCAACTTTTTCATAAGTTCTGTAACCTGACGAATAGTAGTTATGGATGGATTGTGTCCCGTTAGATAAAAATCAAATAGGTATCTGTTGTGGTGGCTGGTAATGTTTGAGTCATTAGCAGAAATGTCACTGTTCTCCTTGGTAGTTACTTGGGATGGTTCAGTTTGGTATATGGGTGAGCTCTCGAATGAATTCATGGTCCTTTCACTACTCTGCCAATCCTGAAAATCATCAGTAGTATTTTAGTCAATGGCAGATGCTCAGAATCCGTTTTTTGGGCAGTTTTATTTTATTGTTTTCCTACCCACTCAAATTATGAAATTATTAGATCCTGGTTTTTGACACTTCGTCATGGTGGCGAGGACTATTTTGTTTGCATCAGACCTTTTTTCTACTGAAAAAAGATGTTCCTAAAAGAATAGTAACTTTGCGGTATAAGCGTGCATAATATAGACCGGGTTTATTCATACGTGCTCTATTGTCTTACTTTGAATATGCACATACATTAGAATGAAACTCGGCATTTGATTATAATCTGAGAACATCTAGCTTTTGCCAGGTGAACATGACAATCATGACAGCAAACTTCCAAATCTCTTTAAAATGAAGGGGGTAAATTCGAAGCTACTAGAAATCTTTCGGCTGGTCTTTTTCTGGTAGTATGATGGCTGAAGCTGGTTGGCCTCAGTCTCTCAGATTCGGTATTCTTCTTGAGCTTGTATCTGCTGCAATGTCTGAAGAAGTCATGCTACATGGCCTTTGAATACTAGTATCAAGGTACGTGAGATTAACCTCCAGTTAATTTAAGCTTATATGATCATGTATGCATGTATAGGCCGAAATATGCATCTCTATGGCATTCTCTCTTTCTCCAGCCATCGTGTTTTTCAGTAGGCAATTCTATGTAAATATGACTGAAACCTGTATTCAAGTTGACTTACAAGTTGCACTCGCTAATGTAATCTGGAAAATTATTTCTTTGGCCCATCTAACATCAAATAAAATAAGGTCAAGGCATTGTTCTACGTAACTTATTTATTTGATCATTGTAAATGATATGTGACCAATAGGCTGATATGGCTTGATATCAAGAACATTTGGTTTTTTATGCATTTATAATTAAGTTTTTATTGTTGTTGACTGTTAAAGGCTAAGCAAGTTGATAGAAGCAAAAACTCTTTCAAGTTCTGGAAGCAAAACAGGTATATTTTGATGTTTGCGGTGACTAGTCATTAGCAACATAATCACTGTTGCCCGTAGCTACTTGAGATTGTTCAGTTCTGATTTAGGAGTGATTTATTGAAAGTACTTGTTGTTGTGCATAAACCATAACCATTTTGAGTCATTCTGCCGATCGTCGAAGTACTTAAGGTTGGACATATAACCGAAACTGTAACCATTTCTTTGGAAGCAAAACAGGTACATGCTGATTCATTCTGCCAAACCTGAAAACTGTGTCTGCCCAGAATCCATATATTCCAGTTAAGTTACTATGATAGTTTCTCTACTATTCATGTGTTGTTATATCATTGTTTTTTACCCCGTCTTATGGTGGCGAGGGCTGACTGGCCACCTTATTCTGTGCAAACACAACCAAAGGTGGGGATGTAAACGGATGAAATGTGGATGGCGCTGATCATTGAGCATTACTTATTATATCTTTACCTTAAAGCTGTTTTGTTCATGTTCTTTTCTTTAATTCTAATTCATAATTTTAAGTATATGAAAATAGGAATATGATACAAGGACCTGACGAGAGCCTAATTTATACCTAAAACACTCACAACATCCCGACGAACAGAAATAAGTGTGTTTTATCCGCACCATCAAGACGCTAGTTGTTTTGCGCTCTCATTGCGCCTCCCGCCAGGCCCATTTATCATATTCCATAAAAATAACAGAAGATGTTGAATAGGGTCATCAATCATGATGTTGTCGAGTCAATAGTTCTTGCATAATTCAAAAATTCGACACATCATGACATCAACAAAAGTGACTTTGGACGTTTGGGCCATTGCAAAAGTAGTAGGTCCATCTAACATGTACCCCATTCATATTTACCTGAGTAAAACACCCAATTCATATTTACCTGAGTAAAACACGAAATATATGCAACTTTCTTTATTTTGATACTTATTTGGATTGAATTACATATTTAGTCTTTTGTTACAAGGTTTGGACAAATACAGTAGTTTTATAACTTTACGAGTTAATTGGAGCTAAAGCTCAATATGATTTCAAATTTACTATAGATCCAACGAACCAATAATACCATTCATTTTTATTACGATAAACTTTCATCCTTTTTAAAAATTAAATATCTCGCAAACCGTTAATCACATGCGATAAAATTATATTATCGCGACGAGATTAGATTATCTTTCATGTATACGCACTACTATATATTTTAACAACTTTTTTTTTTTTCAAAATTTCTATCAACAAAATCATATATGATTCATGAAAATCATATACGATTCGATTTTTATTTAATCATAAAATCATATACGATTCATAAAAATCGAATCATACAGATTTTGAAAATCATATACGATCTGTAAAAATTATATATGATTCAGAAAGCGAATCATACACGATTTTGAAAATCATATATTATCTCGTGAAAATCATATACGATTTTTCTGACGGATTTTAAAAAAACGTTTGTCAAGATATATAAAAGTCAGATATCTATAAAAGATAATTTAATTCTCGTCATTACAGATTTTTATACCAAGATTTATCGTCAGAAGATATTGCTTTAAAAAAAGATAAAACGCTTTTATTAATTTGTATAAAAACTAGGCTTATAATCGGCTCATTCGTTTTTCGACAAATACGAGCTTTATATCGATCTCAACTCATTAATCGTAATGCATGAAAATAAAAGAAAATAAGTATGTGTTTGGCGCGAGTAGGGTGTCATTCGGCCGACCGACTAACCCGACCCGACCCGAGCCAATCCTGGCCCATCAATCGTTCAAAATATATTCGGTCAACCCGAATCGACCCGAAGTTCTAAACAAGGCCTGCCGTGTATATTTTTTACCTGACCCACCCAACCCGACTAACCCTGGCTTAACTACACTTTTACAATAAAATACCTGCCGACCCTAAACCCGAATTGACCGACCGATTGACCGACCCGAGTTGACCGAACCCGAATCGACCCGACCGAAGTTTTAAAATGTCGCCGGCTCAGATGTTTTTAACGGCTTGACCCGAGTTGATTCCGACCCGAGTTGACCCAACCCTACGGCCAACCCGAATAACACCCCAGCGCGAGGCTTATAAAGGTTTATAGGCTCAGCTTTCAAAATAAGCTTTGTTCATTGCGCTTACGAAATCTTTATAGTTTACAAGCTTTCATGTTTCAAGTCAATAAACAGCTTACGAAAGATATAGCTATTAAATTACTTATAGACCTTTTAAAATATAATAGATTATCACGTAAAAGGTAAAAATATATCTGATTTTAATTTTTAATTGATGTATTTTTATGTGATTTTATATTAATAAAATTCAACTTCAACTAATTCATCAAACAATTTTACAAAAATATAAACTACAGCTTTCAAAATATAATTTATGCTCCGGCTCCAGCTTATTTTGCAAAAGACACTTAAGTGGTTAATTTATTGTATATATTTTGCGCCGAAATAAAGATACGCAACGATTTTTTCAAAACACATCTACGATGAACTTTGTTGTTGTCGTCAGCCATTAACATACTTTCAAATTTTTTCGATATACCTAATATAACCCGCTTGTAGAGTGCTACTGCGCTACCTTTCGATAAAAATTCATGCTAGCTATTCTATACGATAACTAACTGCTAAAAAAAAACCTTTAAATTTTTTTCTTAAAATCTACTTAAAATTTTTTTAATTCATAATTTTATAAAAATAAATAAAAATTACACTTTTTTTCAATCGAAATAAAAAAAATAGTTAAAAAAAAAAAAAAGTAATTGTTTTTAAAATCGGAAATTTTTATTTAAAAAACGTAATTTAAAAAAAAAAAAAAAACCTAATTGTTTTTTTTAATCGGAAATTTTTTAAAAAACGTAATTTTAAAAAAAACGTAATTTTTAAGTTTTTTAAAGTTTAAAAAAAAACGTAATTTAAAAAAAAAACGTTTAAAAAAAAACCAATTACGTTTAAAAATCATTAAGTTTTTTTCCGATATAAATAAAAACAATTACGTTTTTTTTTTTTTTAAACTAATTTTTTTTAAAATTCCGATTGAAAAAAAAAGTGTATAAAAATTTATCCATTTTTTATAAAAATTATGAATAAAAAAAATATATTTTAAATAAATTTTAAGAAAAAATTTAAAAGTATATATATATATATATATATATATATATATATATATATATATATATATATATATATATATATATATATTTTAACTGTCATATCATCTAGCCTAACAGTCGTTAGACTAATCAAGCAAATTTTATCAGCGACCCAGAACCTACTACCAACACGCTATATTACCAAATCGAAAAAATTGAAAGATGTTAGCTAATTTTGACACTTACCAAAGACATCATAGAGATGCTTTTTAAAAAGATTACAGATTTTTAATTTTCACTGTATGTTTTACGATTGGCACACAGTTTACAATCTTTAACTATTTGGGTGTCAGTTGTCAGTGGCGGCTATTGAATTAAAGTTACACAAATTATCCTTCAACTATAAGCTATTTAAAATAAGTTTGAATAAAGGGATGCCAATGTTAACAAAAACCTGTATGTGATTAAATTAAGTTGTCAGTATATGTCAACCAAAACCAAAGTTTCTAAAGAGTAAATCACAAAAACCGTGCTTATGTTTTCGCTACGAAACGACAGAGATCTAAACTTGCGCCTAATTTGCGCCTAAAACAAGCAGATCATCTTAATTGTTGCAAATACAGGTGCTTAATCGAATCGGGTTGGTCGGGTTCGGTCAAACGGTCGGGTCCAAGTCGGTCGAGGCTAAAATAATATATTCAACCCGACCCTATTTGAACTCGGGTTAGTCGGGTTCGGCCAAGCCTGGCTGGTCAAGTTTGCCGGGTCGGGTCAGTCGGTTCGGTCTGTACCATTTACAAAATCATGTAATTTAATTTCTAAAATAACACACGATAAACGACACATTTTTTGAAAATATGCAAGACTATTTTTCTATATTCCAAGCTTTACTTCTTCAGTAAAGAAAATGTATTTATTATACTATATATGAATTTTGTATTGTATTTTGTTAAATTATTGAGTAATTCATATGTTTTCAATTAAAAGTCAAACTTCATGGGAGTAACTACAGCTTTGTTGGATTTCAACATAACCATATCGTTAGATTATGGCAAAGAAGTAGAGCAACAATTTTGTTACAGTGCTATTTTCTTCATTTTAACGCATAAATATGACTGAAGTGAACAAAATCAAACTACTAGTATGAGGACTTGAACATTTGTTAGTCATTGTGTGTTTTGAGATACACTATCATGTTACATTTTGGGGTGTAGTAAATATCAACATTTACAAGCTGCCAACGATGAACACCGATGCCTTGGTACAACTTTATTACAATAGGTGGTACTACAACATGTAGTAAACTTATATAATGTTAACCCGACACGTTTCAACAATTTTAGCACTAACCAGATTTTACTAAAATTAAATAAAGATTAAAAAAATCCTAATCAAGTTAGTTGTTGACCCGAACCCGAATAAGCAAAATATTTGAACCCGACACCGACTTAGTTCAGATTTCTAAGTTAAACGGTTGACCCGATTGACCCGAAGTTAGACTTGATTCGAGTAACCCGACCCGATTATCTTTAGTCGGATTCGGTCCGGCTGGTCGTGATTTTTGACACCCCTAGTTGTAAACATGGACACACTTATTTTACAATCATTGTGACGACGACACTTGCTTTTAAGTTCTAAAATTGTTTCAAGCAGCGCCCTCTATCATTTCTCTTTCGTCATATAGTAGTGGTTTGGTCGTATAGCAGGGTGCAATTAATAAAGTTTCGAAAGTTCAAGTAGTTTATGTGGAGAATTTTGGTATAAGATAATCGTTTTTGTAACAACTGCATTTGCACTTTCAAAATTTTCATGTCATGGACGATAATTACACATAAGATTTTTAGTAAAATTGCGCTTGTACTTTCAAAGCTGTATATACCAAAGCTTGTAATTTAGCCAATTTACAAAGATTGTTTCATGCAAGATCGTTAAAATCGCGAATCCAGAATGAAGGCACGACCACCTCAGAACAGAATCGGTTGAGGTGAGGTTAACCCACGATTAATCTGACGCAGATTCCGCAAGTTTTGTGATTTTCATGAGTTCAGATTCTGCAAGATTTTTCTTAAAAAATATCTCAGTAATAGATATAAACAAGAACTATGTCGATTAAAATTAGCTTTATTTTAGCTTTAGATATTTTTGCAAAATTAAAGTTTTCAAGAAATTTAATCACCGCTTTCAGTTGTTGACCGCTATTGACTATGGTCCTAAGAAACACGTGTCTTTTATAAATGTATCCTATGCTAATTACACAAAACGATACTTTCCATGATAGAACATTTTTAGAGCTTACTTTCGGAGGTTTAACAAGTAAAAAAAAAGTGACAACTAAAATATAGTATAGGGATGGTTGTGTAATTTAAAACACGTGTACTAGAGATAGATAAGATCCTGTTTGTGGGCCCACCTCACTCCTAGTCCTTATCCATATCAATTTTCTTCATTTCCACTCCCAGTTTTCTTTTCTTCACACTTCATCTCAATTCATATTTGTTTTCTAGTATCGAGTCATTACATATATACAAAAATTGTATAATACAATGAGTCGACATCGAGATGAAGTTGAATAAAACTTTTAACACATTTTACGAGTCAAGTTTAAGTTTGCATAAAGTGTGATGATGTATAGCATGTATAGCAGGCCTACTGAGCTTAATTGGTGCTTTACATATATTGGGCTCAGGTCCAACAACGAAAACAACTACTAACACTGGACCAACAGTAAGCATAATAACGAAATTGTCTCTAGTCCAGACTAAAAGACACACGCAGGATACTTAACGGACCAAACCTCAGCCATGGAAGGTACTTGTGTCCGTGATCCGCGACACATGGGACTTTGTCCGACAAGGGTCCAACTCCCAAGAACTAACTCTTATACGCGAGTAATCGTGAAAATCCATGCAGAACCTCGCTTATAAAAGAGCTCTAATCCCCATACAAGCGACAACGTTTCTCTCATAATAACACACATACCTCATTTCTCCGACAAGAATGCAGACTTACTCTCACGGAGTTTAATCGCGGCTCCGTCCCACTGAAGCGTTAATCTGCTTACTCTTTTAGGTGCAAGGATTCAATCAAACTACTTGATTACTACAAGAGCAACTCACCAACAGCTTGTTTGCCCAGTCCAGCAAGCAACACTAACAACCATCATAACCCGACACACTTTTTGTACTAACAAAGTGGTTAATAATATTTAGGGTTTAGATCACAAAATAACTATGAATTTTTTTAAAGTTTCGTTTTGATGCGTGAATTATTAAATATATAATTAAATGCAACGAACTTTCATAAAATGTTTCAATAAATGCACTAATGTGTTATCACGTTAAAAATAATGACATGTTAAAATTAGTGATACTTTATGAAAATTCATTGCATCTAATAATACTTTTTAGGGCTAATAACCTATTAAAGATTATACTATTAATAATAAGAAGCTTTACAGAATAACTAAAAAATATCTCTTTTAGACATTAACGCCGACATTTTTCTTTCTTTAAGATTATACCCATTTTACCTTTCAAAAATATTTCTAAAAGAGAATTTTTAAACCAAAAAAAAAAAAAAAAAAAAATCGATGTATAAAAAAATTATTTCAAAAAATTCAAAAAAAAAAAAAGAATTTCAAAAAAATTAGGAAAAAAAAATTTGAACAAAAATTTCAAAAAAAAAAGTATTTCGAAAAAAAAATTCAAAAAATATTTTGAAAAAAACTTGAAAAAAAAATATTTCAAAAAATCCGTAAAGTAGAAAGTGGTCATAATACGACGATATATTTAAAGAAAGACAAAACGCCAACATTAATGCCTAAAAGAATTGTTTTTTAATTCACACGCAGAAATTATCATTCTTGACAAATATAATGCTTTAAATGGTTATTAAACCTACTTTTATAATTCACGTACTAAAATAAAAATTTATAAAAAATTACGTTGCTATTTTATGACCTAATCTCATAAAAT
This sequence comes from Chrysanthemum lavandulifolium, assembly GCA_022545495.1. Lineage (NCBI taxonomy): Eukaryota > Viridiplantae > Streptophyta > Magnoliopsida > Asterales > Asteraceae > Chrysanthemum > Chrysanthemum lavandulifolium. Next base: position 16,640,960 of record CM040243.1, read on the forward strand.
TAGGTCTCATTATAGTTGTAGCTAAGGGAAGAATCATAGAGGGGTAATTCCACCCGGAGTATGCATCCACAAGACTTGTTAGTTCAAGTTCGATTATAAAAAGGTAATTTTACATTTAAAAAAGATTAAATAAAATAACAAATATTTTTGAGAAGTATAAAATTAATCCTTTTTTATATATATTTTTATTTATATTATTCTTTTTTTGAAAGTTTACTTAAAGATAAAAGATGATGTTGCAAAAAAAAAGTTATGAATATATATATTTTTTAATATTGAGTATTTATTGCATTATTTAATGCAAAAAATCAAAAATTTAATGCATAAACTTTTTTAATACATAAAAATTTCAACTTGCTATATTTTGATGCACAACAAATTTTTGATACATATACTCAAAAGATGTTGGACGCAAAAATAAATGGTTGATGTACAAAAAGGAATTCCCAAAATTTTAATGCACAAATACTTTTTTTATGATTTTTCTGCAACAAAAAATTCACTTTTAGAAAAAAAAATTCATTCACAATTTTTCTATCTACGTCCCCTGCCTTGTGAAATTTTTTGGGAATTTTTTAAATTCCTTTTTACACTTCTTACAAACACGTCTTTATATTTTAATCTTACTAATTTCAATTTACTCAATTTAAAACACGATAATATCTTATTTATTTAAAACTGTATTATATTATGTATTCAAAATTTATATTTTGAGTAAATATGACATTTTAAAGTTTAAATTAAGTATATATGAAGTTATCCTTTATAAAAACATCAAGCTATGTAGCTAAATTCTTTGTTTACGGTTTGATCTACATATGATTCATCTATCAACTAATTTATACATTATCTATTTAAAAAAGAATTGGTTATTGGTATACCCTTTAAAATGATTGTAGTATCCTCAATTTTTTTTTTTTTTATTTATCTTTTATTATAAAACTTCGAAACTGAGAGTACGAAATATAAAATATAAAGTTTGACAAGTCAAAATTGTAAAAAAACAAAAATACGGAGTAGAAAACCGTAAAAAAAACTTCATCTTCTGTTTATAAAGTGGATAAAACTGTCGAAAAAAGTGCGAAATATAAAATATAAATTTGATAAATCAAAAGTAGTAAAAAACATAAAATGCAAAACAGAAAACCACAAAAATTGTCAAGTGTGTAAAAAGGAAGGTAGGAGGAGTAAAGGTACTAAGGCTACTCATTTTGTAAGTTTTCGGAAAATTTCAAATGTCATTAACTATCTAATCATGAATAAAGCACGAATCTTGAAACCATGAAATTTTCTTGATATCGTTTTTGTATATCATTTGGCAAGTGCATCGTAAAACGTGAATTAAAAGCTCAAAATACACCGTTGTGATCCGATCAAGTTTACCTCGACCTCGATAATTATATTTCTTCATTTTATATATATAGATTATATAAAATATATGTAATAACTTTTTTTTAAATCCTTACCGGGCCTCTAGCCCAACCCGATCCACATTATCCTTGATCACCCCTTGGGCTCGTGCACTAGTACCCAACCCAATTCAATTCTTCCTTTCCTTGGGCCTAGCCCATCTGCGTAATTGCTGGCCCAAACGCACCCTTTAATGAATTTGTTACACAATATTTGCACAAGTATTATTTTGGTACATAGTTTCGATGTTTCTGTGATGACCAGCGAACACAAAACAAACCAAAACAAAAACAAACACTACACCTTTGGTCAATATAGTTTGCGCGCGTGTGTGTGTGATCAAGGAGACAAAAGACAAACCCAAGCAACCCTAATACATATTAAAATACCCTAAACCACATTTGACTTCCTTTTGACTTTAATACCCACTAGATATTGTGTTACCCATGCTCATTTTGATAAGACTCGACCCTTTCATGCCCACAAATCGTGCTGCCCAACCGATCATGCTCAAGAAACATCCTACACCACCTTTCCTTGCCTTGGGACTAAAAGGAAGCAAATAAAATACTAGGAGGAACCATACCTATTTCTACTATATAATGAAACTTCTAAACTCACAACACTCATCACTTAACAAACACACTTAAACAAACTCTCACATCTCAACATACTTGTTCAATGTGGAAGTCGGGTCAAAGGAAAAGAAACAAAACGCAAGGGTTATAATCATTTGCTTTGGGTATAAAGGAACGAGGGATAACACGTTGGTCACGTTCATAAACTTCTTTGAATCACGTCACCACCCTTAGGGTGTTGTAAGTTCACTCAACCTTTTTCACCATTTCATTCCTCTCGTTATAATTATATATCACATGTTCACATTGTTGTTAAACCTAAGTCACGATTATACGTTTTCAACTTACAAGTCTCGTTATTCTTAAATCTATGTCACGTATAACTTTTATTGTTGGCGAATGAAACCTTAAGTACACTAAATATTATGTTAATAACACTAATAACAACTTAATAAACCCTTAAACCCCCCTTAGTTGCGTATCACTTCTAAAACCAAACGCACCCATAACGGGCCTTAAGGCCTAAACGCGTTGAAACCAAGGCCCAAACAGTTTTTACCCGGTCCGTTTAGCTTAAAAATAAGTTCATAAGCCATAATAAGCTATTTATAAGCTAATGAGAAGGTTAAATGTGTTAACAAGAATCAAAATCTATTTTTGGACTAAGTTTGCAAAGGTTTAGTAGTCGGGTTGAAAGTGTAAGTTTTTGAAAGTTAAAGGTGTAAACTTATAAGATTACGTGTGCATGAGAAGTCAGGGTAGATTCTGTAAATATTTAAAACTAGTTTAAAAGGGGTAAATGAAAGTTTTGGTCAAAAATGTAAGTTTTGAAACTTTGAGGACTAAAAGTGAAAATATGACTTTTGGAATAATTTTGTAAAAACAGTTTTGTTGAGGGACCAAAAATGTCAATTTTGAATATTTTGAGTAAGAGATATATTGGGTATAAATTGTCATTTTTCTAAAGTATAAGGGCCAAACTCGTACATTTGTAAATTTGGGAAAATGTTTAGAAAACTTGTAAACTTATAACGAATTTATAAAAACGAGTATTTTGACGACCTAGTGTTCATAACGAGAATTATTACGTCGATATCTAACTAAACCTGTAATATATAGTTATAAGTATATGAAAACGTTATTCGATATCGATACGTCTTGAAAGTAAATAAATCAAACTCTTGGCACCATCGTCATTTTTATAAATCAACAATGGGGAACATTTCACTTATATATAAGTGTGAACTTTTAAAGAATAACCAACTAAGTTGATATAGCGCTTATTTTGAATTTGAACTTTAAGCACCATCCACACACGTAAAAATCAACATTAATATCGCTCTATTGAATTGTATATTCAATGCGCTATCATTTGGTCGTGAAACAAAGGTTTATCATTATTCTGAGACTTGCCATCTCGTTCTTAGGTTCCGAGTTGGAGCCACAACTATATCACACTTGATCTCTTTGTGCTTATTCACTATCGCTAAGGTGAGTTCATAGCCTCGCTTTTACTTATATTTACAAACCCAATGTAGGAGATACATGCTCTAAACTAGAACACAAGGTTTTACAACTGTCGCTACTTGATTATTGGTATTGCCTAAGTTATTACCCGAAAACCCTTGCATCATGAACCATTAGTCACTCATGAGTGAACGCAAATATCGTGAATAGTACTATGGGGGAGAACGACCGCCTTGGTTATCTAAATAACCGGGCGCACTATATTTGAATTGCATTAGGTAATTGGCTAATACATCCGGGGGCAAATTGTTACGCACACCGAATTCGTGTATGCGCTGAGTATTGGTTGCATGAACTTAGCGCATAATAATCTGTGATTTTCTATGATAAGTTGTTAGTTTACAATTATCATGTTCTTGTGTTCAACTGATTAACTATAAACCTATGAATTCACTCAACATTTTTTTGACATTTTAAGCATGTTATCTCATGTAATCATTGAAGATCATCTCTATGTCACGGAGCGGACATTGCAAGGCCTTTTATCGTGGTGTAAAACATAACGTTATCATTTTCTACAAACTCATGATCTATCTTTTGTGTACCATCGAAAACTATTTGGAAATGTTTTGTAATAAACTATGAGTTTTTCTTGAATGATAGCAACTTTTATTAAAACGTCTCTTTTGAGTCGTTTTCTATGATTATTGACTGTGATCCGTCAACACCCCAATTAGCCTTCCGCTGCTACGTTGATCTTTTGGGGGTGTTACACATTTCAAAATCTTAGACTGATGCTAGTTGGTGTTGCTTGGCAACCACAACCCCACAATGCAACGCGCCTCTCCCCTAGCTCTCCCTTTTGCAACGATGTCACTTGATGATTTTTTTCAAAACTTGGTTGCATTACTAACCGAAACAATTGAATGATGAAGCTTTTAATTTTCGAACGTTGAGGAGTAAATGTGACTGTTAGGTGGATTTAATTTTGGAAAGTTGGGGAGTAATTTTGGAAGGTGGATTTAATTTTGAAATAATGTGACTAAGTATATTCCTACAAACTACGTGCATTTAATTTAAACTATTAGTTTTAGTGTGTTTTAGTTTTTTTTTATCATAATGTATTTTTATTTATTTAAAATATTTATTGTAATGTTTTTTTAATTATTAAATAAAATTTTAGTTAAAAAAAAAGTGTTAGTCGTTTTTGTGATCACCACTAACTAATTATGGTTGGGGTGAAATTTGTGAAGAGAGAAAACTAATGTGACAGAATTGCTCAAGTGAAAAAAATAGCCACCACTAGCATTACTCTTACTCAAATCCTAAAATTTTGATCCTGAAATTGACATTACTACCTGGTGTACGTACTCAAACCTAGGGGTGAGCAGAAACCGCACCGCAAACCCGCATAAAATCGTAAAACCCACGCCGCAAAAATCGAAACCGCAACAAAAACCGCGGCGTGGTTCCTGAAAACAAAAAAACCTCATTTTGCGGTGCGGTGCGGTTTTTTGGTGCCGCACCGAACCGCAAAGTCATATTCAAATATATTTTTATTTTTATTTTTAAATAAACCAACTAAATTTCATAATTTTTGTATGATTAAATACTTTTGTTTATATTTTCATAATTAGTTATTTCAAACGTATTTTATTGGTTAATTATTATATACTTTCTATCAATTTATCGTCGAAATTTTAAAAATTTCTCATCTCATTTGACTTTTATTATATTTATTGTAGAGGTTTAAAATTTCATACTAGTACTCAACATTTTGTATATATATGTTTCTACTCATTATGTAACCTTATGATATATTTATTCTATAAGAGCATGCACAAAGGCAACGCCCCAACGGCGTTAATGTTGGGTCCAAGAATACCAAACCCTTAATCTAGGATTTGAATAGAAAATAGCCCAAGTGTTTAGTACGTTAAACACTAACAGTCACCGAGTGCATAGTCTCTCAAATGAGTCATCTTCGTGATACTCAAGACGAGGCAACAAGATAGTCTCTCCACCAAGAAGGCGGAACTTAAAGGGTGAAGATCGAGTCAAGAAGAAGATGGTGGATTCAGTGAGTGATGGCAATAACTCACCGAATCCCTAAGACTCCTCTCCAACTACTTACATCAAGACAAAGCTCAAGTAGAATATCAAGGATATGAAGATCAAGAATGAGCGGACAAGGCGGGATAAGTTTCAATCGATAAGACGAAGTCCTTATCAACCAAAGTCAACTTTCCCCGAATGGCAAAGATCGTGCTCAAGGTCATCACCGACCTTATGAAAGTAGTCTTGTCTCTTACCTAAAATAGTCTTTGTAAATGCAGACAAAATACATCAAGATTTTTGTCTTCAGATGATGTCATTGTCACTTAGAAAGAGTTAAAACTCATACATGTATAAATAGCATAAGAGATGGAGTGATAGATTGCTTGCGAATTGTAAAACACACATACACGCAAGCCATCTTTTCACCCTCCAATACAACTTAATCCCCGAGATAGCTCAATGGTTCTAAGAGTTGTGCTCGCACTTAGCCCGAGCTTAGAGAGAGTCACCAAACTTTGTCATTTCAATCCCAAGCACCGCTCGCAAGTACTGGGTAACGATTCTTTTGATTGATTTCTAATAAAGAATATGATGTTGAAAATTACTCAAATGTGTTTTACTTACGTTAATTTCACCATTGTTCACTATTAATTTGTTCTAAGTACTTATTCGCTTTAAAAGGTAGTGAATAGGAACAACAAGTGGTATTAGAGCAAGGTCGATTATAAACCTTTATAAAAAATTTAAGCCGCCTAAAACGCTTTTAAATAAGGATCCTTATGGTCGAAATTGATGTACCCCAACTAGTCGATAAAAGGGCGGAGCTTATTCACCGCTGCTCCCTAGACTGAAGTTGGTAAATTCAACAAATGGAAAAAGCGATGCTTTGCTATTTGATCGATGGAACCTTATTATATCAAGTGTATAAATGAAGGTCCATTTATCCCAAAATCAAGGTTTGCCTAAACCTCAAGCTCAGCCGACTGTGGATGAGAAGAAAGTGGTCAATCAGACCAAAGACTCAAAAGTATCATCATATCATGTCTTTCGATGATATTATGGAGTCGGCTAAGATATAGTACAACTAAACAAACCTGGATGACCTAGTTCATAGCCATGAAGGCCCTTCCGATACCAAGGAAAACAGGATAATGGACTCAAACTCGAGTATAACACCTTCGTGGCTAAGGACTCAGAACTCGTCTCAAACTTACACCCGATACAAAACTCTTCTAAACGAATCGCCTAATGATGGTGTTAAGTTGTCCAAACATGAAATCAATGTTGGTTTTGTCAATAGTCTCCCCGAGAAGTGGTTGAATTTCTCTGTGGGACTTAGGAATGCTAATCATATCCAAAATCTTGAACTTCCCAAGTTTACGGAATTTGTCATGAGGAAAACCTCATTAACAGACGATACCTCGACTTAAAGAAGTCTCGTGAAGTCAAGAAGTCCTAACCACCACTTCAACACCTATATCAACTTTTTCTTTTCCAACAATGCGGTTCAAGATTTCCAAGAAAACTCGGATGATGAGCCCGATGAGAGATCAAGTGAGAGTACCTAAATGACCCGAACGCTGAATTTCGTGAGTGGCACCTTGCTAACTCTCAAGGTTTATAAAAGAAACAAAGGTTTTCAAATGCTAAAGCAAACGAGGACACCGAATGCTTTAAGTGTCACAAAAGAGGTCATTTTGCAAAAGACTGCTTTTCAAAACAATTTCAACCTCTTATAAACCATCCGGTCAAATCACCTCGTGTTTTAGCAAATTTCAACCAAAAATCTATCGCCTCATCAAAACTTTCAAACAACCGATCAAAACAAAACTATTGATTTTGAAGCTAAGTATAGGAAAGTCAAAGCTAAACTTGCATTGTTTCGAGGCCACCCTCGTAAAACAACAAAAAGTGTTCAATCTGCAGTGGTAAAACAAAGGCCTTGTTGTCAAACCTTCGATCGTGATGAAGTGCGTCATCGATGATGAAATGGTGCATGTCACAGACCGATGGCCCTCTCGTAAGAGGAAAAGCTAGTTGTTGGAAAGAATCATGCCAGAATGGAGAACGGGTCAATATCACAAACGAAGAAGGTAAATATTTTACTTTCTATGGATGATGACTCGATTGGCGGCCTTACATGAATTATCTTAATGTTGACCTTAAGTTCGTAGAAGAGCAAAGATCGAATCTTTTTCAAAATACAACAAGCTAAGTTTTGAATTAAACAAGTGTAGGGATGAACCGCTTTTAAAACAAGCTAAGCTTTAGTCGCCACTTTGCAAATTCAAAACACCGAACTAGTTAAAAGAAATCAGCTCTTCAAGACGAACTCAAAAGGTTCAAGATATCCTTAATAGTTGGATCGCTAAGAATCCTGTGGTCTTTGATGCCTGGAGCCCCAAAGAGTGCAAGAGAGTCTTAGTGAAGATCATCTTCCCGACTCTCTCAAAGACCGTGGTCCTAAGCCATTTGTGTCAGCTTGGCATGATTACCAAGATGTTGACTAGTCCCAAGCCCAGTGATTGGATTGAACGGGTTAATCCCGAGAGTAAGCTTCCAAATTTTGATTCGAAGAATTCTAGAGCTCGAAGTCAAGCTCTAAAGAGCATGCTTGACTCGATGTGCCCAAGAGTATCGAACATATCTCCGAGTCTCGAAGTCAATCTCGAGCACCACTTCCACCCCTCGAACCTCTTCTGTGGTGCCGCCCCACCGAGCTTACTCCTTTACAATACAATACACACTCACCAAAAGAGAGGTCTGACTTGTAGAACCATCCCGAAAAGACCATCAAACCAACTCAACAAGAGTCTACCCCCACCGAAACTTCCACATCCTCTCGTCCCCACCAAGCTCGAGCTTACTCCTTTACAATACAATCCATCGAAAAGTCCTCAATCAATCAAGGAAACAAAGTCGCCTCTAGTTCCTCAAAGTCAAAAGCCACCACCAAATCTAAATGTAAGTGCGATTCGTGCCACTATACCACCATACCATCGAAAACCGCTATAGAATCGCAAAAGGATGATCACGTAACTTCGATCACTTGCAATATGTAAGTTCTCTCAAGAAAGTAAACTATACCAAATTTGGTCATTAGTATGCTTCAACCTCCAAGTCCGCTTCAAAATTTAGAGCAAAACCTTTTCCTCCTTGTCCACACCGCTGGTTTAATGATCATCACACCGATGATTGTCTTATGGACACATGCCGTGATATTTGCGAAAATCCACTCATAAGACATCCCAAAGATGACAAAGGTCATCCATGCAAGGAGAAGTTCCAAGCAACCCAAAATCACCGAGTCATCCCGCCTCTAAATGCAAAACCCGCAGGTAGCACAATGCACTCAACCACCGACCATGAGTCGATTGCCAAATTCAAAGAGACTCGAGACCCAAGCCCACTAGTAAGTGGATCACTAAGAGAAACTAATTCAATTTACTACTTGTGCAGACACGCCAGGAGCCTATTCGCATCTAGACAAATGGATGCTCAAGAAGCATGATCGGTGTAAGGAGTATCTCGCACAAGTATGTAAAGATACCAGACCCAAGGTAGTATTTGGTGATAACTCATCATGTCCCATCAAGGTTATGGTTCAAGAACCTGCAATGGAATAGTTTTCTAGAATAGCTTATGCCAATGGTCTCAAATACAATCTCATCGATGTCACCAACTATGTGATGCTAAGTACATGTGCAATTCAATGACAAACAAGGTACCATTTTCAATGCCAATAAAGAAGTTGTTTTGATAGCTCCTGTAAGAGACGATGTTTATGTCTTAGACATGTCTACTCTTTCTCAAGATGGAACTCGCTCTTTGCCAAAGCCACCGAAACTATCAACTAGCCGTGGCACAAGAGACTCTCTCACTTAAACTTCAAAACATCAACAACCGGCAAAACAAAACAAGGTCCTCGCTTACCATCACCGGTTTTGCAAAAGATAAACCATGCTCACCTGTGAGAAAGACAAACACCAAAGAGCATCTTTCAAAACAAAACAAAATTTCAATCAAAGTCGCTTTCACCTCCTCGACATAGATCTCTTTCGACCACCACCCTAGATCAATCCAAAGATGAGAAGTATACTTGTCATTGTTGATGAGTTCTCAAGATACACTGGGTATACTTTCTTTCCAAAAGAGTCAGCAATGATACTATAATGTCATTCATAAGGAACATTGAAACCGTAATGACATTATCAGAAACAAATCGAATCGATAATGGTATCGAGTTCAAAATGATGAGCTTGAGAGCTTCGTGATGAAAAGGGAATCTCCCAAAATTTTCATCTCCTTACACCCCCGAACAAAATGGGTAATGAAAGGAAAAATGAACTCTCATTGAGGCCGCAAGAACCATGTTAAATGGCTCACTCTCTCAAAGCATTTCGGATCAAGGTCAAAACAATTGTTACACTCAAAATAGGTCAATCATTGTCAAAAGACATAACAAAACCCCATATGAGATATTAAAAGGTAGACTTCGACATCGCCTACTTTATGTGTTTGATGTCCCGTGTTTATTCATAACCACAAGGATCATCTAGGCAAGTTTGATGCTAAAGTCGATGATGGATACTTTCTAGGTTACTCACCGATCTCCAAAGCCTTTGTGGTATTTAACACAAGGAGATAACAAGTCGAGGAAACCTTTCATGTCACCTTTGATGAAAGTGTAGAAAGCATCGTTCACCAACACCTCGCTGGAGGAAATAGAATTGATAACTCATCAAGATATCCTCCGACGAGTATAACATCGAAATCAATTCTCATACCAAGTCGATGCCGACATCTCATATTATGTCTTGCCGCACAACCCGTCACAACCAACTATCGTTGAATTCATTGATAATCAATCGCCTCGCCGGGATAGGTAACATCGATCCAAATGATCGTGAACCCGTGATTCATGAAACCCAACTCGAACAAGACATCTCAACAGATGTTCTTAATGATTATGTGTCTCATGCACATGAACTCACTCCGAGTCTCCGCCGACCTCCTCAAGCTCGATCCTAGACCACAAAGTAAGCCGGACAAAATCTCGTGACATCGAGCTTGTAAACATCATTGGCGAACCCACCGAGGCATGCTCACTAAGCATGACCGCTAAGTTAACCGCAGTTTCACCAATGAATGTCTATATGCCGATTACCTATCGATATAGAACCCAAAAGTGTCACCGAGGCTCTAAAACACCCAAGCCGGGTTCAAGCCACGAAAGAAGAACTTCAACAATTTGATAAAACAAGGTCACGACCTTGATCAAATGTCCTCGTGGATGTCATTGTCATAGGAATGAAGTGGGTTTTCGTAAATAAAACTCGATGAAAACGACATTGTCATTAAAACAAAGCCGACTTGTAGCCAAAGGTTACAGTCAACAAGAAGGCATCGACTATGATGAGACATTTTCTCCTGCTGTAAGAATGGAAGCCATCAGATCTTCCTGCATATGCTACCTACATGAACTTCAAAGTTTACCAAATGGATGTAAAAGTGCATTCCTAAATGGCGAACTCAAGGAAGATGTATATGTTCAACAACCTCCGTGCTTGAGAGTAGTGAATTTCGACTATGTCTCAAGCTCGATTAAGCCTTTATGGATCAAACAAGCTCCTGTGGCATGGTATGAAACTCTCTCACCCTTCCCGATTCAAAACTAGTTTATCGAGGAAAGATAGACAACACATTGTTTATCTATAGACAAAACAAGATGTGACATCGGTCCAAGGATATGTTGATGACATCATCTTTGCTCAACAAACTACACTCTTTGCAAACAAGTTTGAAAACTAATGACAAAGAAGTTTGAAATGAGCATGACGGGTGAACTCACATACTTCCTTGACTACAAATCGTGCAAACCGATAAAGGAATCTCCATCACCAAGAGAAGTACACAAGAAATCTCTTGAAGAAATATAAGATATCTCGATCGCGCCTCAAGTGAAGACACCAATGGTCCCTCCCAACAACCTTGGACCCGATCTCACCGGTAAGATAGTCATTCAAACCCATTTCGTAGGGATTGTTGGCTCATCGATGTATCTAATCGCTCTGCACTGCATATACAATTCTCACTGCCTAATAGCAAGATATCGCCCAATCCAAAATAATCCCACCTCACCGCACCAAAAGAATACTCAGTACTCAAGGGAACCCCAAGCCTTGACTCTATTATCCAAAGTGCTCGTGGATTTGATCTCAAAGGTTACTCGACTCGATTATGCCGGCCGCAACATGGATGTAAAAAGTACCTTAGTGGTCCGCAAATTTTCAAGGAAAACCGGTTTGTTGGAGTGCTAAAAGCAACAATCAGGCTATGTCTTCATTCGTCGAGTACGCGGTCAGCCGCAGGATGTCAGGCCAATGTTTTATGGATGAAAAGTCAACTCGCCGACTACGACATCCATTACAAAATGGTACCCATCTTCCGTGACAACACCAAAGGCAATTGCAATGCAACAACCCCGCCCTTCATCAAAGAACCAAGCACATTGATATCGATATCACTCATCGTGGACCACATAATGAAAGGAAACATAAAACTTCATTTCATCCCTATCAATATCAACTTGTCGATATCTTCACCAAACCTCGATGAACCTACCTTCGTGGAGACCGAAGTTGAATTGGGAATGCTTGACATTGAAAGTCGTGCATCGAAACCAATCTCATCGAGTCTTTCTAATGGTTCCGCCTCCCCGAAACCTCAAAATAACCCCTCACCGAATGAGTAAGACTCATTCGTGGACCCCGACTCTTGATATTAAGCATTGAATGAGTAACTAAATGCATCAAGTATTAGTTACTTAAATGTCCTAGGTTGGAAATCACACCAATTAAATATAGGAATATATGTCTCAGATTCATCGCAAGCGGTCCTCATACTTTCCTCATCCCACTTGGCATTAAATGCCTCTCACACATAAAATATCATGGATATTTTATTATCGCAAAAGTGCACTTTACCGTACATCGCAATCAAGCTTCCTTGAAAAGCGGATTTTATCATGGGTAGTGGAGGCGGCATTAAATGTGGAAATTCAAAACGCTTTCAAAACCGACTTTACAAATCCACAAGTATGCACAAACTACCCTCTAAACACTCTATAAATACCTCTCAAAATCCTTATAACACACACAAAAGATTTCTAACAAAACTCACAAAATCTCTTTTCAAACCCGTAAATCTTTGTGTTTTCAAATCCTTTTCTAAAAATCTTCTCAGAACCTTTACAAAAGTTTTTCATCACAACTTAAGAGATTCAAAACTTTGATTGTTCTTGTCAAGAAATTTTTTCAAAACCCTAAAACATTTTAATGGAAATGGCAAGAACACAATCTCTTCGCTTTGCTTCACAGCTGGTAGTGATCTTAGCAATGTTGAATTTAAAACAAATAATGTCATAGGAAATTTTGAATATCCTCAAACCGTCCCAAATTTATAAGGACATTATGAAATTTTTGTATAATCGCCCACCGAAAACGGCCTTTGTTCTGTCCTCACACTGCACTAAAACCTCCTCGTGGAGTTTTGGGCAACAATTAAGGCCTTCGACCCGACACCCCATCGATGAGAACAACCTTAGACCACCTGTGGAATATCTCATCGTGTTCGCCTTAATGGGGACAAGAATTCACCCGGATTATAAAACTTTTGCACTTCAATGTGGTTAGACTACAACAAAGGAGTTTATGTCGCCCATCCCGAACCCTCCATGTCAAGGATGGGTTAAAACAAACCATTTTAGATCCAACATTTTGGACAAGACCACAGCCACCAAAAGTTCATTTCCGTGGCTCGAGGATCCTATTCACTTTTGTGATCTGTGTCCCTATGGAACCACTCATCCACCGAACAAGTTAACTCTATTCTTGACGATGGCATACCGCTTGATGAATGGGGTCATCATGACATAGGGAGATCATTTACAAGTGATCTCAGAATAAGCTACGAGCAAAACTAGGACGAAATACGCTTCAGATCCTAGGTTTGTCTCTTGTGCTTGCAAGCTGCCATCGGGTTCAAACTATCATCGTGAAGAAAATTTTGGTGCTTTACCCGGCATCTCGAGCCAATCAAATTTTCAAAAGGACCCATCCCTTGTCACAAATATTGAATTGAAGGCCCATATGGTTGTCAGAACAACTGTAGGAATCAATGTTCCAAACCATGCTCTTATAAAGAGAAAGGGAAGACTCTGATCGACTAAGACTAAACCCAAGTCTCGTGACCCCGAGGCTTCAAGCAATCGCCAAAGGCAAAGAATACCTAAGACCGATTTGACACCCACCGGAGGCCAATCATCATCTACCCCGGTGACAACGGCGACACCGATAAATCACAATCGCTGCCTTGGTCCCAACTACTAACGCCTTGGTCCCAACTACTACTCCCCAAGATC